>CABFOV010004585.1:24015-42137 GCA_902141375.1 Timema poppense | reverse complement strand
GGAGAGGGGGCATTGTGAGGTTCAGTATCAAGAAATCATTTTGTCGTGCCCTTGGAGGGATAATGTTGCGATGAACGGAAAATTGAAAATCATCGAATGTGGAATCTTAAGGTACAGGTAATGTTCTAAGTTTATTATTTCGTTTTAAATGTAAATTAATTCTTTTACTAAAATTTTCATATAACTTACGCACTCATGCTATAGGCGTTATGTTAGATTCCCTGATATCACACTCGCAATAACTTGCCGAGATGGCTCTGCACTAATTAGAGCATATTTTTCCAGAATTAAATACAAAACACAAGTTGTAAAGTGACATGTCCTAGCAGTAAGCCGTTTATATCAGCAGCAGTAATATATTCTATTTTACTCATTTTTTTTTCTCAAAAACTTTGTCCAGACCCTAGTATCGTACCAGTATTGAAATAAGCAATCATTCGTCTATAATTTATGTATTATAATGTCATCAAATTAAGCCCACACACTGATAGAAAACTACGAGTTTTTGCTACTTCGCTTAGAAATGAGCTACACATTTAACTAGGACAAATATTACAACTTTGTGACTACATTATTTAAATTTTAGTGATATATTTATTATATAACATACACAAAACTTAAATGCTAAAGTTTTACTCAATGTAACTAGTTAAGTCCTATTAGTTTAGTAATTTTAAAAAAACTCAATATTTTTATACATAAAAGAAAACTAGAAACATGATTTTAGAATCAAACATCCCGCTTACTCTCTAGTTTACGATATCTATTTATATTGATGTATTCTCTTTATACTCTAAATAGTTAAAATAGATTTTCTTATCTTTCAGTAGCATGCCCTTAATGGGGTGAGGTACTGTGAATTAGAATGCTCTTGGGTGCATGCGCTTTCTTACCCTCCTTCTACCCCTATTTGGAAAAATAAGTGCGATCAACGTGACATCTATATGTTTAAATTATTGCATGAGACTTTTATCAATCATATCCTTAAGGTTTCCAAACACGCTCCCGTTATACAGGTAACTGCCAATGTAGTGAATAAAAGAGGATAATAAAGTATGTTTGCCAACACCAAAATTTAACTTTACAATATAGAATAATGAAACCTCATTTGTATGCGAAGCTATATTAATCAAAAGTAAAGGATAGAATTATAACGTTACAAAAAAGGTTGTGATGGATATATTTATTGATATCGCAGCTAATGTATTTGTCCATTTTGTGTATCGAGTAGCTGAACAGAAAGTTGACAATGTGCCTGCTCCCTGCATCAATTACATGACAAGAAGGTTGGCAATGTGCCTGCTATCTGCATACATTTAATTACAAGAAGATTGACAGTGTGTTTGCTCTGTGCATCAAGTACTTGACAAAAAGTTATCCTATGGTCCATTTCTTACTTCATCTACCTCCATGGAAGCAATCCAGTTTCCCTTTGCCAAGTGGGAGCACAGTTCTTTATATTATTCGTCCCAGCTTAAAGCTCCCGCCAAACAAAGACACTCTAATGTTCTAACTCAAGTCTTCATCAAACAAAGATGATATATTTTCTCCCGATAAGTTGGATCCTTGTGTATCGTCTCATCAATAATGTGTGTCGAATTGAAGGACAATCCCTTTATTAGAGAAAGTAACTGACAGAGCGCCGGTCCTTATGAAGACAAACGAAGAAGTTATGCAGGCGGGGTGACAACGAGTAAGGCCAACAAAGGTAGGTGGATAAAGGTGGGAGATGTGGAAAGGGGGAGGGTGTCGGAGAAGGGACAAAACCATGAGGTTTAAAGAATTGGGAAAACAGGGTGGTGAGGAGGTGGTAAACTAAAGAATATTTTTTGTTTAAAGTGGCATAAATTATCCACAGTTTTATTACCGGTATTTATTTAACTTTATTTAAACATGTGTGTGTGTTTGTGTGTGTTCGACGGTCCGTTGGGTGTAAAGGGGAAAAGAAGTGGGAGGGGATGTTCGTTTTTTGTTGTGTGTGTGTGTGTGTGTGTGTGTGTGTGTCTTCTTATGAGAGTCGCTCTGGACTGGACAAATAACTCTTGGGGACCCGATCGTAGACAAGGATTATTACTTCCTCCCTGAAGATGTCGTCATCGAGTGTTTCGTTTATTCTTTGTGTGTTTTTTTACCGATAATAAACACAGGAATGGACTGAATATTGTAATGGGTTGTTCTTACAAGATAACTCAATACAGGATGGCCCAAAACTAATACGAAAAAAAAATTGAGAATATGAAAGAAGAGGTAGATTTTTGGGGATGGCTACATAATCACACTTCTGCGCACGTAGTCTAAGGCATTAGGCTCGTAATGGAATTAATTGCTACTAATGGAAAGGTTGAGGTTCAAATATTGGCTGAGTGCATTAGAGGTGGTTTTCATCTTGTAATCAATCATTGTTGATTCCCCATTCCTCCTCCATGTTAATATGGGTACATTCTAGTAAAATATCCTCATCGTCCCTAAACCATAGATGACGAAGTTGGAATGATATCACTTGTGTTAAGAAGTAATAAATATAATTAATTCAGACATGTAGATATGAAATACATAATGTATTATATAGAGCTTTTGGATGTGTGTATGTTTAATATAAACATTATCTTATTAATATTAGTAATAGCGATAGTTTAGCTAAGATTTATCAGGAATTTTCAAAGTAAAAATGAAATTGAAAAATAATATCATGCTCCCAACTAAATGAGCTATCACATACATTTTTAATAGAACGTTTAACACCAAAGTTATTAGGAATAAATACTTATTAATGTAATCAAGGGAAACATTATATAAACAGTTAGTCAATTTAACACCAATTTTATCTTTGGCAGAGCAAAACTCCAATTAAAGAAACCACGGCTTAAAGATTGTTTTTCATTTGTTGTTTTTTTACTCTCTCCTTCCTAAATTATCCATTATTTCACTAATAAATGAAAATTCATGTTCTTTTATAGGTCTTTCTTCTCCAACGTAATCAATTAATATTTCGTGGATAAGAAATTATATCTTTTGAATTAATAAATAACATTTTTGTTTAAGACATTTTTTCTATATATATAATGAAACTCTCCTCTGACAGAGACAAACCAGACATGACGAATTAGACACCTGTGCCCTCGTGCCAAAAGTTATGAGCTACAAAATAAAAAGTTAATTCATAAAAATAATTGGACATAACAAATAAAGATGTATGATTGTGGTATTTTAATATTACAAATTACTTAATTTCGTTAAATCTGAAGAGGAGAGAAGAATGTTTTCACTGCGTGCGTTGAAATCACCATATTCTGGAAAGCTTTCTTTGCAGACTTTAACATAAACTACGTAAATTGCCTGAAAAGTTTAGACAGGTAATAAATATAACTTCTCTACATTGGTGAGTTTATTAATTACTTAATTCAATATGAAGGACTGAGGAGAATAGTTCGTATGGATAAAACTCAAACTAGCGTGGAAAGAATATGGTTAACAACCTGAGTAATAAGTTACATATAAGAAATCAACCCAAGTACAATCGAGACGGTGGTACCCGTGCACCTAGACCAACCGACTCAATTAGTATTCATCTGACTAAGCCAACCGACTCAATCAGTACTAATGCACCTAGGCCAACCGACTCAATCAGTACTCATATGCTTAGACCAACCAACTCAATAAGTACTCATGTGCCTAGACCAACTGACTCAATCAGTACTCATATGCTTAGACCAACCAACTCAATAAGTACTCATGTGCCTAGACCAACTGACTCAATAAGTATTTATGTGCCTAGACCAACTGACTCAATAAGTATTTATGCGCCTAGACCAACTGACTCAATAATTATTCATGTGCTTAAGCCAACTCACTCAATCAGTACTTATGCGCCCAGACTAGCCGACTAAATCAGTACTCGTGTGCCTAGACCAACCGACTCAATAAGTACTCATGTGCCTAGACCAACCGACTCAATAAGTGAGATTAATCTTAATTGTAACAAACTTTCACTATAGAATTCAATATAAAATATTTAGTGTAATAAAGATATTGAGAAAGAATTTTAGTGAAATTACAAAAAAAAATTATTCCAATATGTCTATATAGATTAATTAAAATGAATAGTTATTGAGTGATACATATATGATTTAAGATATTAAAACACAATTAAAATTACACATTAAAAATGTGAGTCAAGGTCACAATATATTAACAAGTAAAAATATCACAATTAATTTAACAAAATTAAACTATATAGCTAGTTGATATTAATGACTAGAAGAGTAATGATAGGTTGTAATATAATTAAAAGAGTAATTAGGAAAAGTTATTAAACTTTACGAAAGTTGACAAAATGTTGAAATAAATGACATTAAATTGAATTATATTTCTCATCTGAATTCCCTTGCTCCTTTACAGGCATCGTAGGGGCGGCCTTTAATTTTATCAGCTAGAAAATAAAATATGGTGATATTTTTTTTTTAGTGGATGCCTCCAGGGTTTGTCGGGTAAATATTCCTTGTCTGTTACTGGCAGTGGTGGGTTTGTAACCATCTTAAGAGGCTGAGCCACAATGAAGGTGTGGTTACTTCAGTCCGATGAGATGATGTGATGATGAGGATTATGAGGATTATTATGTGGTTCCAGTAAAAATATTAAACCCAACTTAATCCTAACTAGCCATACCCTAGAAACCATAACAAAAATTCATCTTTGGTAAAAGTACTTATGGTACCACCAGGAATTGAACCCGAGAACTCTATATTTGTAGCCAAGAATGCCGCCCACTATGCTAAGAGGCCAGCTATAATCAGCTATTTTTATTTTAAGTTGCAAAGCACTATCTATAAGTCAACACAGACATCTGTTAGCGGACAACTTGCTGCTCCATTCAAGCAGATTCTTCTCTCAATTTTCTGCCAACTCTGAATAAAGCTTTACTCTTATATGAGGAGTTAAAATGGCCAACCTCATGACCCTATGGTTCAAGAGGTCATGACCTCCAACAAGTGTTTCTGTCTGGGGAGTCCACCATATAAGTAGCGAAGGATCTTGATTTAGTAACCTGCGTGGTTTAGGTCTATTCATAAATTATGCCACATTCGGAGTTAAAGAGCCAATATGCTGTTTAGTTGTAAAGCCTCATCCTTTAAAATAATTGGCAACGCTTTTCGACAACAGGTCCAAGAACATTTCAAAAATGTATTTTTAATGCTAGGCCATGTCTACATATTCCAATTTTCATATCCTTAGAGTTATTTATAAGGGGCACCAAATTGATAACCCAAACGAGTCGCAGACGTTCAGAAATCATGCGTTTATTAAGAGGTGATTTATTAAGGCTAAGTGGATACAAGATGTCCTTGTAGACTTAAAAACCAAACACTTTATTAATTAAGTGAAAAACTATTAAAGTCTGGACATTGGAGTCAAAGCCGGGACGACGTCTGGATCTGCTTGCCAATGCTCTACCACTGAACCATCACCTGAGGTAACGGGTTGGATTCCCGTGTCCAGGTTGTCATTTTTCACCTTATTGAATTTGATTCAGCTATCAGGACTGATCCTGCGAATAACCCTCACTTATCAGTTTGTGAAACACATTAATTACACGCACTCTAGGTTTTAATATATAAGACATTTATATATAAAAGTAAAATAAGCTCATTTTCAACGAAACTTTATACTAAATGTAACGATTCTAAGTTTAAAGTAAATTGTAAAAAACGTGAATAGATCTTTCCTCAAGCAAATAGTCCTTTTTTTTTTTACAAAAGAACAATCTAAGTTAACTGCGGATTGTTTTAGTGGTTTTGAAGTTCCCGAACTGTCACTCCGAAAATAAATACCACAGTGTGAAGATAGTTCCCTTCGAGTGGGAACTGTCCTGAAAGTGTAGTGAGACGCGTTGCATTAAAAAAAAAGAAGCTATTTTGCCATAATAATCTTATTGTATTTATTCAGCTGTACTGTCCATTAGGTGTAAATATTTCAAATGGACTGTTGACAGAACAATAACATGATAAAATTGGAATAATTCTGGCACTAAAAACTTTTTAAAATATCACAAAACAGATTTTAGCTGCACTTATTTGCCACCTTATATAATAAAAATAACATAAATATTAGTCAGCAGAGCGTTTGTCAAATAATTTGAGAGTTTCTGGTTCGGTTGATAGCAGGGACAGAAACTACACTGCTATTTTTTTAGGGGCTATACGCTTTTAATAATAATATTGAGGTTGGGATGTGTAAGTTAGAATTATGTGGAAATGTACCCACATTTGCATAGAGGGGAAAAGTGAAGAAAAGTTTTAGATACAAACTACTCATGATACACCTGGTTGTTTTCCTAACTACAACTTTTCCATCACCCGGAAGATCAGACAAGACGAGATTGACACTTCTGTCTGCATATCCACCAGTGTGGAAATAAAATAAAATTTAAATGTACTTTTTATGGAGGAAGGCCGTAACGAATACCCAGCCCCCACATTAGCTAGCGGATCCTGGTCCCCCCGTTCGCCTACCCGACAGTTTATAAACCCCGCGGCCCTCCCTCAGTCGCACGCACGTGGCTGGCAGCTGTCCAGGTGAATATTAATGGCTGGGCAGATCTAGGAGGACACGGAGTGCCTCTATCGGACGGGGGCAGACGATGAGGATGTCAAGTGTCATGTTGGCGTTCGAGGTGGAGGTGGCTCAGTGACTGATTGCCGGGTGTCGCTGGTTCGGGAAACACTGACCGTGGAAGAGAGCGAAGAGGCTCAGTTATTAAGGGGGCCACCTACTGGAGAGCAGAGACGCGTTATCCCAAGCTATGTGAGAAGTGTATTGATATTTCAAAATATGACTCACACTAAAATGAAAGCTATCAACTTGTCAAAAAATTGTAGTTCTGAGATCACTGTAAAATGGTTTGAAACATAAGATATCCTTCTTAAAAAATAAAGTCATGTTATAACATATTCAAAACAGAGAATTCTAAGATAATCAAGGATTAATTTTAAAGTTTTGAAACTTCGGAACTGCAATTTCCACTGGAAATTCCGCAGCTTGAGGATATTTTCCTTGAAGTAGGCAGCACCCTTCAGGTGGGGATATAGTGAACGCGAGAAAAGGCCAGTGTCTTTGAGGCTTTTATAACAACACTTTTTTTTTTGCCAAAATAATAATTAAAATCAATAGAAACATAGAATATCTTTAATGAGTATTTCAGTATTAGATAATAAACTTTTTTAAATTAAGAAAATAAGTTGTCATTAAATTCTAGGACACTCTTGACGGATATTTAAGAATTTATGAGGTCAGCATGTGAAGAAAATTAAACTATATTTTTCCACCGGAGAATCATTTGATTTATTTTGACAAAATAAGTTTTGATATAAACATTACAAAAACACCGACTTTTTCTCACCTTCCATACATCACCACCTTAAAGGCTTAGTACTCGTATAAGGGGTTGTAATGAAGAGGGCAATTTTAGTGAAATCCACTCCAGTGCACACGTGAACTTGATGTCAATTTCTTCTATCTGGTTTCCTGGTGATTGGGAGACCGTGGATTTCAAAATCAGTCGGGTGTGCTGTTGTTTTCCCTTAGTTATTTCCCACTCTCTCGTCAGTAAAATGCAGGAACACTTGCTATAAATTTTACCTTTCTCATCTATAGTCCGCTAGAGAAATTATAATGATTTGTATAGTCTGAAATTGGAGGTAGTTTTTTTTAGAGGAAATGCACCCCATTAGGGATAAGAAGGGCCCTGGGGCCCTGGTACTTTCAGCCAAGATATAAACGTTAACCTTTGAGTCATCAGTAATCCAATATGTTGTAATTCTGACGTATTAGACCATATTATCATCGGTACGGTCGGATTTGATAAGGATTTTAACGAATCGCACAAGGTGTTGTGGTATTATCTGGTGCGGGTTTCCAATAAACTCTTCATTTCTTTCTTTTGTTTATTTGATACTATTTTCTCTCACAACTTTTATTTATTTATTTCTATCTTTATCCTTCTATGTCCATAGGTCTACTTATAATACCGTCTTTCTCAAGTAATACGGTGGAATTTATTTTGTGGTTCTTTAAGATATCGCCTTCTTCTAATATTTTTTTCACCACTTCTTGCTACCCTTACAGGCTATCCACATACTTAGAATAAGCGAGTAGGAATGAAGACGGCATAGTGTTAGAATACTCGTAAATGCACATTTTTTTTCCATTTAGGAAAAATTACACCCTGAGATTACCTAGCTGAATTGTTGAACTCTGACTTACCCATCACAGGCAAACCATACAAGACGAGATTGACACCTTAGTCTACGTACCCATCTGATATGGGTCACTACTTGATAAACTCTTTATAATACACGCATGCGCACAGAGCCGGTCTAACGCGTGTGCTACGTGTGCAACCACACACACAAACAATTCAGGGGGGCGCCAAAATGACAGTATTAGACAGCTACCCTAGAGACGGTGCAAAAAGATCATTTTCCAACATATTTTATTATCGGCTTGCTTCCAACGGCGAGAAAATTAGAATACGGTGGCTAATGTATTCCCAGTCTAAAGGAAGTGTACGGTTTTTGCTGCAAGGTATTTAACACGGCAATCAGCAGCACTACATTATTTGATGAAAATGGAGACTGTGATTGAAGGCACATTGGAAAAACTCTTTCCCAACATGAGGCGTCCTCTAATCTACGAAAAATGAGTTGAAGCAGAAAGGAGGTTTAACACTGGCAAGACAATTGATGACGAAAATAGAAAATTAAATTGCTCAGGAAAAAGAGCGACGGAAAAATGTCCTCACAAGACATTTTGCCATCACACAGTTCCTTGACCAACACTACATGGCTTTTCGAGGAACTCACGAAACCATCCACAGAAAAAAATAATGGAAATTTTCTCGGACTCGTAGAGTTGATTGCAAAATTCAATCCTGTTACGAAGGAACATATTTTCCGAATTCTGGGGAAAGACAATCTCAGATGTGTAACATATTTGGGAAAGAACATTCAAAATGGTATACATAGGGTCTAGTTTTAAAATGGCCATACATAGTATTCTCCACAGTTTTTTCAGATGGGGGGAGGGTGGCGCAAAATGTTAGTTTTACACACACAACACTTTTGCCTTAGACCGGCCCTGCATGCACACTATTTAGAACAGCCATAGTTCCGAGCCCCACGTCACCCAACTTCCCAACACTGGTGTCGTATCTTCAGCCTGATGTGAAGTGTTGCGTGGCACATACGAAGGGTGTTAGACCTCGTTTGAATATGTCATCGTATTCATGATGATGTATGATGATGATGGGATTGTGTCCGCCGACCGTGACATCCATCAACTGACTCGTTTCTCCCGGCTCCGCTCTGCTCGGAGGAATCCTCATGGGTACCAAGGCTGATCGGGGCATTGCCTTCCAATGGGGCGGCGTCACCGGAACATGGCGGAGGAATATTGAAAAAGATTTGACATATTTCAAATTTTACGTTTCAAGATATTTATCACTTTAATGTATCTCGTCCCCACACTGGTGGCCACGCAGACTTAACGTCAAGCTCACTTGATTTGGTTTGCCAGTGAGAGGAATGTCGGGGTTTTAATCATGGTCGAGCTTAATGAGGGCGGATATTCCTTTCTGTTTTCCCATTCTCTCTTCAGATGCGGCTACATTTACTTTAAATTCTTCCTTATTCATATTTACCCATTAATATAATTACATGCTAATAGTATGGGTGTGTAGTTAGACTCAGAATTTTTTTTAAACACCTATTGATGTAACAACGATATTTACTCTCATTGTACCAAGGTATAATACACGTCTTGTCTGGTTTACAGGTGATGGAAAGGTCACAATTGTTGGAAAGTAACCCTTGAGTTGAGCTAATATCCTTCAGTAATCATCACCAAAAACGAACAAAATAAACTCACTGCCACTAATACATCATTTGAAAATTGATACAATTTTTTTTAAATAAATCCTGTTTATCAAATCTAACGGAACAAATTCATTTTTTTTTCTCCGAACACGGCAGAATGTTCTTTATAAGACTGCTGATGACTCAATAGTTCATTAACTCATTAGTAACTCAAATGACGTAAAGATCACATATAAATGTTGGACTTAGCGTGTACATACAGGGGATAGGCATGCGTAGTCTAGGAGTAATAAGTCAATTCATCCACCGTGTACATAGCATTCTCCAAATGAATAGAAAGAAATAGCCTAATTACTTTCTTTAGTTTTTCCCCCCCTTTTCCGCTCACTTTGCTATTACAAGGTCTACTGTTGACCGATTATAAAACTAGACCTTGACTGGAGCTATAATTAGTTGACGTTTTCGTTTGTTGTCATGGCAACTATAAACTATCTAGTTACGTAATTAATTCTGAAGCATCATTGTTGTATCATATTTTTAAGTTAATTTGTGCAAACAATGCGCTTTAAATTACTATGTTCAACAAGAGGGTTACTAAGATCGCCGTCTAATCAAAAGGAAATATCCTCACACAGCTGTATTTCTTAAGGGAATAAGTTTTGTATCTTCGAACACAATAAAATAAAACTTTTTACCTTAGTATTTTATTTTATAACCATATTAAAAGTGTACTTTATTTGTTTGAGGAAGGTTGAATCTATATTTCTAGCCATTTACTCTTGAGCTCAGAACTGCAGGAGTTCACCAATTTAACCTTTACATGAATCCTTTCATTATTATCAAACTTAAAATATAATATTTATAATACTATAATAAGAGGTTGATTTCTTTCAACTCCATCATGACTCGCTTCGGTGGAGTAGTTAGCTAACGCGCTAATTTTGTGTTGAGCTAGACTGCCGAGGACGGGGAGATCTAGGCTCGAATCTCATTTGGGTGGCTTTTCCTAAATGATTTTCCACTCTCCCTCCACGCAAATGTGGGTTCACTTTCTCTATAGTCAACCTTCCCAATCCCTTACCCATTAGCATAATTAGTACTTAAGAGTATAACCCGAATGGATAGTAAGACTCGGTGCTAAATAAATAAACTCCACTATGACGTGAACCATATTTTGAAATCCCAACTCACTCCTTAAATAACACGGGATTTATAGAAGTCTGAAAAGCGTCTCAGTAATCACGTAAACTTCTTTATAATAAATAACAAAGAGTAGGAATAAAGAAGGTAGCTTAGAGGAATTGCACCCACATTATCGTGGGGAATTGATTGGAAAATTCTATTAATAAATTTATTTTCTGCACCTTACCACCCATTTTGGTTATTTGCATATTTATGATAATAAAGTAGGAACAAAGAGGGTGGAACTCATAATAAACGTGCCCCCATTTTCAGAGAGAGACAATTCCGAAATAAACACCCTCAGGACACCCACCGAGACTCGATCTCCAACCTCTCCGTCACCAGCAAACCATTCTATTGAGAGCCTGATACATTTTTAAAGGCCATCGGCACCACCAGTGCACCATATAATCTAAGGAGACAGGTTTTTGAGGGTTTGTTTTTAAGAAACTGTATCATTTATCTATGGCTTATATAGTTAAGCTATTATAGTTGTTAACTAGGGTAAAAGCCACATCTAAATATTATATTCTTTAAATTGAAAAAATACACCTTAACACGGGAATCGAACCCAGGACGTTTGACTTAGTACTTAATTGCTCTTATTTAGCTCTCATATGTAACTGATGTACTCACGTCCATTACAGACTCTGCCCAAAATTATGAGTGAAGAATGGCCCTGGGCAAAGGATGACCCCTGGATAGCTCAGGGGTAGAGCATTAGCGTACCAAGTCAAAGATCCTGGGTTAGATACCCTTGTAAAGGTGACATTTTTATATTTAAATGATATCCTCTATCAGATAAAGATTATTAAACAAGCCGTACAGAGTCAGAACCGATCCTACTCCTCACGGGTTGGAGTCCGGCTTTCTATCTACGCATCTAGCTCTGCCTGTATGAGAAAATGACTTTTTTAAATAGTAAAAGTTTCTTATTACGAAATAAGGCCTACATAGATTTTTTTTTTCCTGCGGGTCAGATTAAATCAGATAGCTATAAAATGATTTTAATCGGAAACAGAGTCTCAAATTTAAGTAAGTTTTTGTGACTAATTAGTATGTTGTAATTAGACCGTGTTAATGAAACCAATTTATGTTTTATTAATTCCTTATTGACATATAAAATCTTGATGATCTACTATTGGACAGTGGAAAATAAATAAACTAGAAGCACAGGTTGAGATTTTTCCAGGCTGCACATCTTAATGCCTTTCCGTTATATATCAATATTTATACTAATGGAGATATTAGAAGTTTAAGAGACGAGTAACTGCTATTTTGTGAAAGCTAGAGTAGGGAAACAATACCACCCACCTTAATTCGCCCGTTTGGGAGTCAAACTCTAACCTCTAGATTACAGGCACACTAGGAAAGACGAGACTGGCGCCTTTGTCGGTGTGTCCACCTATGAGGGTCAGATCTTGTCTATAATAAACCATGCTTTCCTGATCATTCAAACACGCTTTATTTTGGTGTGTGATACATGTATAATAATATACATCCTGTTAGTAAACGAGGAATTAAATAGCCAAACTATTATATTTGTTATTTACGGCTATAACCATATCTAAATATCATATTTTTTAAATTGAAAAATGATACCTGTACACGGGAATGGAACCCAGTACCGTTGGCTTGTTGCAACAATGATCTAATGTAGCTCTCATAATATATAGCTGATGATTTCCCCACGTACATCACAGACTGTGCCTAAAAATATGAGTGAAGAATGACCCTGGGCACGGGATGACTCCTGGATAGCTTAATGGTTAGAGCCCTAGCGTATTATTCTTAAGGTCCTGGGTTCGATAACCGTGTCCATGTGTCATTTTTTAATTTAAAGATTATGACTGTTGGTAGGGCCTAAATGAAAAATAAAATCAGGTTGTTAATTAATATTATTATAATATTTGTTATTAATTAACAGCCTAATTTTATTTACCATTTAGGCCTACTGTCAAGCTATACATGTTTTTATAATCGTGATTGTTTTGTTTTTTCCACAACGCGTCTTACTAACCGCCGGGGTTATATGCCTCTGTACTAATTACACTAATATGTTAGGGATTAGGAAAGTTGAGTCAAGATAAAGTGTACCCGCATTTGAGTGCAGGGAGAGTGGAATACAATTGAGGAAAAACCAGCCTCAGTACACCTGACCGGGATCAGGCCACACTCTCTGAAAGTATAGTGTAGCACGGGAGTGACGCCTTAGATCATGTGGCTACCGAAGTGGGTTTTTTATTTTTAATAACTGATTTTCTACTATACATAATTATTATCTCGCCTTTTTTTTCTTCTAAGCACCGCGTCTCACTACCTGTTCAGGCTGTACGTATATGTACTAGCTACGCAAATGAATTTTAGAAAACAAGGTTTAATTTAGGGTAAGGTACCCGCATTTGTATGGAGGGGGAGTGAAAAACAATTTTAGAAAACCACAATCAGTATACCTGACCGGGATTCGAATCACAATCTTCCTGTAATTGGCAGTCTGGTCTAACACGAGAGTAACACCTTAATTCATGTGGCCACCGAATCAGGTATCTCACCTTATTAAATTAAAAATGGTTGTAAACAATAATTTCACTAAAAAAAATGCTTACTTTTAAACTACCACACTTGGCGTCAAGCACATGGGCTAAGGTGTCAGTATAATTTTTCCTTGTTTATCGCTGGCAAAAATATCAGGGTTTAGATTCCGGTCAGGTATAATGAGAGTTTTTTTTATTAATTGATCTATCACACTCACTCCCCAAGAATTTGTGTACATTTTAATTAAATTCTAACTTCCTTATCCCTAACTCCATTTATTTAAATATGCGAATAGCCCTGATGAGTATTGTCTGATTTTGGTAGAAAGGCACTTTTATATAATACATGTTTATATAATGTATGTTTATGCGGTCAGCAATAATAACATTTCACTATTATTATTGATAATATTTTATATTTATTAATATCTATCAAATGTGACAGATACATATTACATGGCTTGATGTATAACTACGTGACAGTAGATATAGTGGTTTTTCTAGTGGTCAGATTAGGTTCTTCCTAGGAAAATTATATAGTAGAAAGATGCAAGTGCACACACACGGTTGGTGTCAATGGGGCTTGTTGAGTATATCTATTTACGGGTGTATGCTTCTGCATATTTTGGTTTTATTATTTCTTTATTTGTTAGTTTTCCAGATCGTGTGTTTTTCATGTCCATTCCTTGTCTAATTGGACTTTATAAAACGTAAAGTCTAGTTTTATATCAAAACAAGTAGTAAATATAATGTACGAGTATAATTGACGAAGGTTAGTGGTAAGATCAAAAAGTTTTACCCGGAGTTAAAACTGTTAAAATAACTATTCAATAATGAATTGCTCGTTCGTAGACTGCTGCGCCACTGTTAACATGGTGGAATTAAACGTCTCGGGACAATATAATCTCACTAATGAAGCGAATAATCGGTTTTAAAAACTATTTCCACCCATTAGATTTATTGACTTTACACAATAAAGTAGTGTAGGATAATTTTGTAGTTAGTTTTTTGCCCTCTAGGTGTTTTGCAGATATTCAACCAAGATAGGTTACTGGAACATTCATATTATAGTAAATCCATTAAATCTATTAATTTGAACGACTTTATCCCCTCCACCCTTTTCCTCGGATGTTTTGTGTCCTAATACCCGTCCGGGGTATGATCAGATCCAAACTAATTGTGTAGAGATAAGGAAGTTAGAATATAAAGGGTCTATACTAACTTTTGCGTGAAAGGTGAGCTGTAAACAATATAGGGGAAACATTCTCATATCATCCGATCGGGTTTTGAAGGCAAACCAGTATATTTCTATAGTGACACCTTTGACTGAGCGATCAGTGGTGATGGTATATTTTGTGTTAATTTCGCAACTATTCTTATCTTTGGTCTAGTAAGATTAGTAATTACATACTTGTTAAATATGCAATGAGTACAAACTTGTATTTATGAAAAACACAAGCCCTGGAATTAAATGCTATTTTGATGGGAATTATAGTTTTAATCAAACAAGTGTAGTATGATATAAATATAACTACTTTGAATTGAAATTTGTTTAGTGTTGGCTTTTAAGTTAAATTTCAATAATGAGGCGTGTTAACTAACATTAAAGTGAGAGTAGATTTTTATTTTTTCATTCAAAATTAATTTCATGTAGTAAATGATTATATCAATTTCATTTCCAATCAATTCCTCTTAAGAGTAATCCAGTGAATCTTCATATTTACACTAATTGGGTAGAGATGGATAAGATATAACGTGAGAAAAGTACCTAAATTTTGATGAACTGAGTTAAAAGAAAGCATTTAAAAAAACCATGGTCAGTACACCCAACTGGGACCCAAACCCCGATCTTCCCATCAACGATAATTCATCCTACTGCAAGAGTGAGGTCTTATATCGTGCAAGGACCTACGTGGCTATAAGTTTTTTTTTTCACAAAGCTAATATATTTATTTTTGTTTGGTTGGTGTTTTATTTATTTTGTGAACAGCCATTTGATTGTAGTGCTATTTAGGTAACTAAATCCTAATTTAATTTGATCTGGGAAGTATGAACCAGACCATAAAGAAAATAGTAGCCAAGGTATAAGTAAATTGATACATCATAATTAATTAAGTAGCTACATTAAGATCATCATAGGAAGGAAAGAACATTTTAAAAAACTTACATTTTTCTGTTAGAATTGATATAGTTTTTATCATAATGTAATATTCTGATATATTTGTTTAAGATTAGATAATTTTATTAGTTCTTTCTAAATCACCTGACTTTTCAAATTAATCTAAATCAAAGCTTAATATTTTATTCAAATCAATTTGTGAAGGTTTATTTATGATCAATATTATCTGTTTCTATTCATGATATAAATAATATACATTCAAAAATATCAAGACTCCCCCGAATGAACTATATATAAAACAATTTATCAATAATAGTAGATGAGAGGCATCTTGAGTTCAAATAAAATCCTTAAAATTCTATTTAACGTGAAATATACGAATACGCGGGTATAGATGAATATTTTTAGTGAAGTAGTTTAAGAAATCTTGTCAAAAATTTGTACTGTCAGAAGCGCTTTTTCTATTGTGTAGATAAAACTCTATTTAACCACTGTAGAAAATTAATTATTTTTGCTTATATTAATTTCAAGATATGAGATAATAGTACCAAATTTGGTTGTTATAACTAACTGTCAAATACTGTTCTTCGCTCCATATTTCTAATACACTTACCTTTTCTCATTATCGTGACTAATGTTCTATTAGCAGTTAGGCCACACACACACACACCGGTTTAAACACTTATTAAAACAATATTTTAACGCTCATTCGCAACCAAACTGGTACACTAAATACACAAAAAGATGCCATGTGAACTGTGTTTTTATTAATTATTGTCCCCTAAATTTCACCACAACTTTTCATATTTGTCGATAAAAGAAACCGTCTACCTCATAAGTCTTTCTTTTAAGATCAAACCCATTTTAAATATGTCCTAAAGGTCTGGCGACTAATATATATATATATATTTTTTAAAAGTCATCTTATAAAATTTGATGAACCGATTGATATGTTCAGGTCAAGTGGTCCTCACGTGATTCTATCCATACGACGCGCGCATACTTACAAGTCACTAGATCCGAGAACCTTCACCTGGTTCTTCGTAAGAGCACTAACTTGGTCTTTAGCGGGGAGCGTCTTTTTACTCCTGGATAGAACTACCTTCCCCCTCCAGCCTCCCTGAGCCCTCTTTACGTACCCCCCCTGCCCCCGTCAAGAGCTGGGTGGACTGGAGATGGTGGATCAGACAGACCGAGGTCGTGGGTTCCGATACTGCACAATCTAAAAGTTCCTAAGAACTGCATCATCTGACACGTGGCCTAAAGTTTTCGGACACTCACTGACCTTGGTATCGATTGATTGGAAGGATAGGGGTTCTAATTTCAGCCCAGTTGTGTTTTTTACCTCATTCTAACATTACTCTAACACAAGTGCACTTCTTTTAAAATATCCTTCTTCAAATTAATTCTGTTAATTAATACAGTCACCCTCACGTGGACCCTCTTGTTTAATTTTGTTCGCTGGCAAGGGAAAGGTTGAGGTTGGAATTCCATCGGGGTGTACTGAGGTGTCCTTTCTCAAGACGGTTTCCCATTCTACTTCTATTCAAATGTAGATACACGTAATATAAGATAAAGCTTCCTCATCCGTTCATTTATTTACATATTCTATGTCACTAGGTACTCGAAAGCTCATTGCCGCACTTACAAAAGTATCCCTATCTCTAGATAGTCCTATTCAGTCCACCTCATTACACCCTATCCCTTTCAGGTACAATATAATCTTATCCTCCCATCTGCGTCTAGGTCTTCCCGTTGGTTTCTTCTCATAGGGTTTACCAGTCAATACCCTGGACACGATTCTAGACTTTTTCATTCGCGCAGTATGTCCTGCCCACAGTAATCTACGAGACTTCACTATCTTAACAATGTATTGTGATGAGTAAAGATTATGTAACTCATCATTATGTAACCTCCTACACTCCCCAGTAGCCTCATCCTTTTTTGAACAAAATATTTTCCAAGCACCTTGTTTTCGATCACTCTACATTCCTTTTTGTTAAGAAAGGTAAGAAACCACGTTTCACATACATAGAAAAAGTATTATTTTTTTAAACTAATATAAACATTAAAATCCTTTTTGTGAGCTAATATTTTTCCTATCTGTACCCTATTAGAGTAAGAACTGCAGAGATCACAGACGGGTAGTAAGACACTGTGTAAAAGGTAATTATCCACAGAACGATATAATGTATATAATACGCCTTTATATGCAATGCTAAACAAGTGGGAAAACCTTCGTTTTAATAATTAAATGATTATGTACATAATTGTATATTATGGTTTGTGAGAAATACTTTTAATGAGACGAATAATAGGACGAATCTCTCACATTAAAGTGAATAATAATGATGTTTCACTTGAGTTCCTTCAAATAATTTCCAGACAAATTATGATTGTACTTTTTACTAGCATTAA
>CABFOV010004585.1:4413-23370 GCA_902141375.1 Timema poppense | reverse complement strand
GACCTGGCGGTCTAGGGGTAAGGTGTCAGACTTCTATGCTGGCGGCCGGGGTTCAATCCCCGGTCCCGGCAAAGATTTATCTGATTACCGAACCCTTCCTTCACCTCTGACAAGACATCTTGTGAATGTGGGGAATGCCAGGCCTCCACTGTGGTTCGGATTCCACGTTAAATTGTAGGTCTGTCATTTCATCTCACAATCACCCTACCATTACACATTAGCGTAAGTGCGTATAACCCGAACGGGTAGTAAGACGTGGTGCTAATAATAATAATAATAATAATAATAATATAACAATATTTAAAATTCTCTCTCCAAGACAAGGAAGAATTTCTTATAGCTACACAAATTAAAACGAAAGGAGATAGCCTTTGTACCCGGCGAAAAATTGCCTCACTCGACTATCTTACTTGACCAAATCAAAGGGATTGTAACAAAGCAAAGAGTTTTGTGATTTTTGTGATAATTTACATCTCAATACTTTTAAAAATATATTTATATCACGTTTGATGACATCGGTAACCTGTCATAATAGTGTTCACACATTCACCGATTAACGTAAGCTATATAAATAACACGCTTTAGCTAATAAAGCTCATCGCAATGCAATCAAATACATATGACAAACTGTTTTATTCATTCGTTTGAGAAATATTAATAAAGTGGTTAAAATAATAATATTCTCCTGTTTAAGAAATTAAAACCCTTCACGGTGTGGTACTAATAAAAACACCTTAAATACCTTAAGAATTCTATGAGGGTTTACCTTCGTTTGCAAAGGGTCGGATATTAAAAAAAAATCCATAAAACTGCAACAAAACCAGATACAGTTTTAGTTTGAGAATAAGTGTTTTTACACAAGACACTAAAATTCCAACCCTATAATGTGATTGAGAGGGTCAAATAATTTCTTCATCCCTTAATGTGTTTTTTAAATTAGTGAGCTCAACAGGGGGGCTACTTGGACATTTAAAGGAAGGGGATGAGAAAGGTAGCTGAAAAGTAAATCCAACTATAAAACACATGATTTACATTGATGAACATGCGGAAAGAATGTCAGGCTCATATAATCTAGTTTTTAGTATCAGGGGTGTTTGGCTAAAATCCTAGTTGGGTGTACTAAGAGTAGATTTTAATCAATTGTTTAACAATATCCTTCACGCCAATTCTGATATATTTCCTATACATTCAACCTTTTGTCCTTACCCCATAAAAGTAATTAAAATTGGCATTTATAGCTCGAATGGGTGGTAATACACCAGCTCTTCAAATGATTGATCTGGACGAGAGTTGAGACTTTAGATTACCACGATCGGCAGCAAAATAGTAGTTCTTTGGATACCTAGGCTACCGCCTCAACACATCTGTCTAGTTACCCTAGAGTCCATGGTTTATTTCCAAACCCAGTATAACAATGTTAAATTCGTGAAATGGATATTTCACTTTTCACAGTAATGAATTGATGGACGAGAAGTCTACTGCTAAGTTTGAACTCAAATTAAACTAACATGTAATTTGTATGTATACATAAAAAAAATATATATATATATATATATATATATATAATGGTTCTAGCTGTGTAATCGGTATGTCAGAACATTTAGCTTGGTAGCACGCTTGTCAAACTAGCTAATGATCCTGGATTAGATCCAAGGTACAGCTAAAAATATCATCGGTGATATGGGATATATATATATATATATATATATATATATATATATCCATTGACATCCTTAGACTACATAAAGCCCACACTGAACATTGTGCTCAACTTGACAGGCACACTTCCCACTGAGCTAAAAGCTACACACCGATTATAGTGCTAGAAGCAATAAAATAATGTAACGAGATCAGTGTCCAACTGCTAGCAGTGTGGGCCCGACACGCCTGTCATTTGTCTGCGCTCTCTCTTGCCATCCTTGTTTAGCAGGTAGCTAGCCAGCCTCACAGCTAAGGGGATCAAAGGGGACAAGGGGTAACGTAATTGAAAGGAAAGTGACGCATTTAGAAGAGTCTGGGTTCGTTTCCTTCGAATTGATTAGAGTAGTCTAGTAATGGAGGATTCCAGGCTCTTGGCTGTGACCCTTATGTATAAAGTGTCAGTGGTCAGTGAAGGACCTCAAATCCAAGTTGAGGTTATCCAGGTGAGTGGACCGGCGTGTCCGGGCTAGTGTGCTCGGGAGTAGTGGGCCAGTGTGTACAGTGAGTGAGCCAGCCTGTCCAATGAGTGAATCAGTGAATACAGTCTCCCTGTAATGCGCAGTGTGTCGTGTTTGGGGACCAGTGATGGTGTAACCCCTTGGTTCCCGACGAGCATGTCCGGCAGCTGGTCGCATGTCAAGGCAGTACAACGTGTCCAGGTGTTCATTAATCTCGGGTCAGCGCAGAATATGTGAACTATGTCGGCGACCAGTAGAGGACTCACGTGATTGACACGGGTGACGTGGACATTGATTTTTCTTGTGAACTGTGTTGATTTTGAGCTTTATTAGTGGTTACTATATTAGAATAGCTATTACATGTTTTATAGTTACTAATTGGTTTATTTAATTTAATTATATTTCAAGAGTGTGCCTATCTTCTTAAATAATTCAGTGACTGTTTAAATTGTAACTTAATCAGTGTATGCGTTTGTTTTATTATTAGTTATCAACATCCTGAATATTCCTTGTGCATTTTTAATCTTGTTTAATCAACAGTGCACCCCAGTGTCCTGAAAAGAACTCGTGGTTCAAACGGTGACCTGTGTACGGCCCGTGAGCCTTCTAGGTTTCCCGTACTCACGTTACAATACAGTTACAGGCAGCACGCAGGAAATTAATCTCAGTGAATACATCCATATTTAAATGTCTCAATTAAACCTAACGATTTGATACAAACTGAGCATAGACACACAAATGCATCAATCTGGTCTTGTCTAATTTGACAGTGACGAAGAAGTCTTGGTTTGAATCTCATACATGTGTATTGTGTATGTCCACTAAATGGTTTCCCATACTTCCTCCAAGTAAATTTGGCAACCCTTTCCTTAATTTATATCTGCCTTATCTCTGTAATCTGTGTAATATGCGAGTAGTCCGGACAGATTCTAAGATGCCAAGTAGGCCTACTTAAACAAAATGGAAAAATTTTCACCGCGCTCTAATACTCGTGCGGGTAGTATGCTTTTTAACTAAGCTAATGGTGTAGCGAACAGGAAGACACCCCCGTTTAAGGGGAGGGAGCGAGGGCAAGCGCTTAAGAAAAATTACTTCGGTATACTTGGCTGGGATTTGAACCTCTACCTCGAGATGTGGAAAAATGATTGATACCATACTTTACTTATATCGATATTTACCTTTTGAAACCATTATATATTTAAGTTTTGATACTTTTACTCACATCAGTACTTACATCCCGGTATCGGATTGGTATCTAAAGAAATAATCAATTAGCTATCATCCGCCTCGGTGGCGTAGTTGGCTAACACGCTAGTCGTGTTGAGCTCGACTGCTGAGAACGGGGAAATTGAGGTTATAATCTCGGTCGGGTGAACTGGGGGTGGTTTTTCCTAAATGGTTTTCCACTCTCCCTCCACGCAAATGCGGGTTCATTCCCTCTAATTCAACCTTCCCAAATCCTAATCCATTAGCGTAATTAGTACTTAAAGTACGGGTAGTAAGACGCGGTGCTAAATAATAATAATAATTAGTTATCATTTATGTAGGTTATTGGTGTTTATTATTTAGTAATTATTAAGACACTACCTCTATAACCTAACTAAAACTTCTTACTTCTTCGATCAGCAATAAGCTAAACCCGTAACTAGACGCTAATATATTATAACTATTTGATTATTTGTTTAAGTAATGTAATACAAGATATCGTAAGACTTAAATCATAACTCAAAAGTTTTATTCATTGTAATAAGATAAGTAAGAAAAGCTAAGGATATTAAACAAAAAATTATATTTGGCTAAGATTTCGTGCGGATTATTCCGGACCTTCCCGTCACCAGCAAACCAGACCAACAGATGAGATTGAGTAGAGATGAGAATTTGCTGCAGTGGCGGCTTGCGGTGGAGAGGTTAAATTGCAGAGATGGCACCTAGAACCTATATTACTTAGAAAATATAGGGTGTTAAGAGACGAGTGGGTTATAAGAAGGGGGAGGGGGCACGGTGGGGGGAGGGGTAGACAGGAAGCATGGAAGTTAGGGGGGAGGGGGGGGGACATGTCAGGCCAACCTTAAAATTATCTTAATTAGTTTATTGAGGATAACAAATTGAGGTTAGATTTATGAATATAACGGGTCTATACAAAGGCTCGTATCCATTGGTTTCTTTACTACCATTTTTGGTACCGCATCTTACTACCCGTTTGGTTTATATGCCTATGTACTAATCATGCTAATGTGTTAGAAACTAAGGAAGGATGAATCCAGAGGAATTTCACCCGAATTTGCGTGGAATGAGAGTGGAAACCCATCTGGAAAACCACCATCAGTGAAACCAACAGGGATCAAACACCGATCTCCCTGTCATCAGCAGTCTAATCTACTGTGAGAGCAGCGCATTAGACTGT
The DNA here is from genome assembly GCA_902141375.1 of Timema poppense. Lineage (NCBI taxonomy): Eukaryota > Metazoa > Arthropoda > Insecta > Phasmatodea > Timematidae > Timema > Timema poppense. The sequence continues at coordinate 18,807 of CABFOV010004585.1, read as the reverse complement.
GCGGCCACCAAAGCTCATTTGATGATGTTTCTGGTGTTAACGCCCTTAGGAAAATTAATCATAATTATAAACGTTGACATTTGGGGTATTTATATCTCGATTACATTAGTACAATTTAATCAGTTTAAATTATTTTACAGAAATAATAACAATAATCATAATATAATAGAAAAGTTTCCGGAAAATATTTCGTCTCGCATATCTAGATTGACTCCATAGTCAGCGTGCCCACCGATGTGGGTAGTGACAACCTGGAAACCCTGTGTTATGCGTGAACTTCTATTGTGATTTATTAAATGAAGATGATTGAATGCTCCAAAGTAACTGTGGGTTGTCACAATGAGTCATGGAGCGGTGTCTTCTAGCGTTCCTCTGTGTTAATCACGTTAGTGTCATAACGTGCCATTCCGTGATAAGGAAAGTACTCTCCCCTGAGTAATGGGCTATTTTCATTCATGAACATGACACGGTACGAGGATAATATTGTTGGCTGTGATAGATATATAATAATTGTTAACATGTCTTCAGAGTTGCTCAGTGGTGAAAGAACAATTTAAGGGGATAGGCTCACATTTTTTTTGGGTCTCTGTCCGCATCTTACTACAATCTTTATCTAGAAGCAAAAAAGTTATTAGATATATTGTCACGAACTCATAAATAAAGTCATATTATTTACATTAACTTATTCACATTTGATATATACTATCAATACCTATAAAATATCACAAATAATAAATGTGGAAGAAAGCAACTTTATACAACCATGTGACCTGGCGGTCTAGGGGTAAGGTGTCAGACTTCTGTGCTGGTGGCCGGGGTTCAATCCTCGGTCCCGGCACAGATTTATCTGATTACCAAACCCCTCCTTCACCTCTGACAAGACATCTTGTGAATGTGGGGAATGCCAGGCCTCCACCGTGGTTCGGATTCCACGTTTAACTGTAGGTCCTTCATTTAATCTCACAATCACCCTACCATTACACATTAGCGTAAGTTCGTATAGCCCGAACGGGTAGTAAGACGCGGTGCTAATAATAATAATAATAATAATAATAATAATAATAATAATAATATACAACCACGTATATTATGAAAGGCAAAGCTTTGGCTATGAATGAATATAATTACAGGAATCAGCCGTAACCGAATCATATTAGAATAAACTGAAAAATGACTCATGTACATGGGAATCGAAACTGAGCCCTTTGATTTAGTGCACCAATTCTCTACCACTGAGCTATCCAGGGATCTTCCGGTGCTTAGGGTCATACTATCCTCAATTTTTTTAAAGGCAAAGTCTTTGATGGACGCGGGGATAATACTAGCTACTAAGAACTATTATTGGTATCACAGCCAATTATATAGAAAGGTGTTATCTTAGTTGACTGCAAAACTTTTTGTACATTCTTAAACGTACTTCTTGCCAAAATCCTACCATATTCTGCCGATATAACTGCATATTTTTTCATTAGTGTGATGAAGTAAAGTAGAATTAAAAGGTAATCAACCTGAAATTGTGTGGAAGGAGAGTGAAAAACATTTCAGAGAATCATTCTCTTTACACTAGACTGGGTTCGAACCCCGACATTCTCATGACTGGCAAACCCAGCCGGACGAGATTAATGTGCTATTCCATGTACCCACCGCCTCTTACTACCTGTTCAGGCTATGTACATATTATGTAATATTAATTATACTAATAAGTTAAAGATGTGAGAGGTTGAATTTAGATTAAGTGTATCCACATTTGTGTGGAAGGAGAATGAAAAGTCATTTAGAGAAAACCACCCTCAGTACACCTGACTGAGATTTGAACCCCGATCTCACTGTGACCGGTAGTATAGTCCATTGAAAGGGTGAAGCCTTAGACCATGAGGCCACCGATACAGATATCCCTTTTATTGATGTTCCTTTAGTGTCACGTAAAACCAATTATATGATTCTCAAAAGTTTCAAATTATGAAATCATTAACAACAGTAACAAGAACTTAATTTTATTTCAGCCAATTAGTCAGTACTAACTTTTTTTATAAATTAGTTCAATTCATACAATAACAGCTATTTATTAATATTATAACTAATTAATTATTTACAGTTCAAACTACGAAATACGGACAGAGAGAAACTGTATTAAGATAATAAATTGCTTTAAATTTAATTGCAACTATTGTAATTGATATGTTAACATTTAGGAAAAACCAATATCGTGTAAATAAGAGGAGTAAGTCAGGGGCGCTGCTTAAGACGAATTATTTTCAATTTGTATGGAGAATGGCTTACAAAGGAAGCTTTATGAGATCAAGAATCCAGCACACTTCTTATTGGGAGGACCTAGGTTCGATTTCAGATCGTAGACTACTGCCATATTCAATTAATTTTACTAAATAATATGCAGTGATTGACGTAGTCCTTGATTTATGTCACAATTAACTTAGGTATGTAGTTTGATGATTATACTTGCAGTTTTTTCATAATAATCTTCAATATTTGGGATTCATTTTAAATAATTTTATTCCAATTTAAAAAAAGGAAGGCGATTGAAACTTTTTCAAAGAAACATTTATTTAACAATTTTAGCTAACACAATTAATTTATTCCAGTGAAAAAATACTTTAGCTCAAATTTTAATTATAAAAAAAAAATACCAATCTAAAAGGTTTTGAATTCAAAAGTTTGTCACTTGAGTTGCATATTTAAGTACACATATTTACCTGAATTGGGTGTTGATCTAATAATATATTACTAAGACATTGAGGTCTCGTTTTAGAAATAGATATATTTGTGTTTTATATGTATGTGTGTGGGAGAAAGAAAATTTTAATGAGTGTGCGATATTCACAAGCATATCGTCCTGCCATTCTACCATAACCATTTAACTACCGGTACACTGCATTCCCTTTGTAACTAACCCCATTTTATTGTATTCTATAGCCATTTTAGTGACGACAACAGAGGTTAGTAAAACATCGTGAACTTCCTATCAAAGAAGTAATAGCAGAGGGCAGTAGAACAAGGTGAACTTTCTATCAAAGAGGTATTAGCAGAGGGCAGTAGAACAAGGTGGACTTTCTATCAAACAGGCAATAGCAGAGGGCAGTAGAACAAGGTGGACTTTCTATCAACCAGGTAATAGCAGAGGGCAATAGAACAAGCTGAACTTTCTATCAAACAGGTAATAGCAGAGGGCAGTATGACAAGGTGGACTTTCTATCAAACAGGTAATAGCAGAGGGCAGTAGAACAAGGTGGACATTCTATCAAACAGGCAATAGCAGAGGGCAGTAGAACAAGGTGGACTTTCTATCAAACAGGTAATAGCAGAGGGCAGTGAAACAAGGCAGATTTTTCTTTCAAAATGTTTATAACAGGGAAAAGTATTTATTTCTGATATTTAAGGTGGTATGGAGGGCATCGTGAGCTAAGGCCACTATTTTTGCAATTTTTATAGTTCTTTGTTTTTCACAGCACAAATAAAATTGTTTTTCAGTATATACGCTTAGTTTTATTTTCCACAAATATTAATTTCAAAATTCCTTGACTACCTGTCATGATTAAGCATAAATGCATTTGCTGAGAAACGTTTTAAATTAATTATTCAACAATTACTGTTGATATTTTTATGCTCATAAATTCTAAACCTATCTACTGTAACAGATATATTTTTTGTTCGAAAAAAAAACTTTAAATAAATCTTTAACTTGCGTTTCCTTCCATCACACTTTAACGAGCACTTTATGAACATAACCCGCCTCGGTAGCGTAGTTGGCTAACGCGCTTGTCGTGTTGAGCTCGACTGCTGAGAACGTGGAGATCGAGGTTCGAACCTAAGTCGGGTGAACTGGGGGTGGTTTTTCCTAGATGGTTTTCCACTCTCCCTCCACGGAAATGCGGGTTCACTTCCTTTAATTCAACCTTCTCAATTCCTAATCCATTAGCGTAGTTAGTACTTAAAGCATATAGCCCGAACGGGTAGTAAGACGCGGTGCTAAATATTATTATATTATTTATGAACATAATTATTATATCATAACATGACTTACATACTAGCTTAATTTTATAGAACGCACAACACCAATTCATCAGTTCGAAACCAATGATAATATTTTAAGTAATTCCAGGAATCAAACCCAAGTTTAAGTAAATAGTAAAATGTGCTATCTAGTGGGCTTATGTGTGAGTCCAGGATACCATAAGTAAAAGTAAACTTTATATAGTATAGGCCACACAGTGCAGTAAAGTAAGCTCAGAATGCTTGCTGCCTTGGTAATCTCAATATAGGCCTGTGCTGACGACCGGTGAAGAGGCTTCCATTAACCTTGAATTGTAGGAACCAAATTATAGGGGAGACAACGGGGGAAAAACACAAAACAAACAAGCAATCAAATGATCAAACCAACCATGTCATACCCGCACTGTGCGTGTGTGTGTGTTTCGTGTACACTTACAGTGACACGTGAAATCATCACATGCAGTGTTGACAACATCGCTATCAAACCCCTTTATAACATATGTTTTCTGATAGTGATGCGATGTGGGTATATATCTTTGGTGGGGTTGTTCTGAGTTATTGATTGATACAGAGACACTGTCTCCGAATAGAATACGATCTTGGTTCGTAGCCAGGTTGAGAGTAAAATAAATGATAATTTGTTTGTTTATCAGTCATATTTACAAAATAGGTCAACTTAAATTCCCTTGTCTAGGTGTTGGGTATTTTGAAATAATAATAATAATTTTATTTTAAATAATTTATTTCACGGGATTTTAAGATGTAAGATAAGAAATGTTTGGTGTGGTAGTTTGAACTATTGTTTGATTTTAGGAGTCCATAGTTTAATCATGGCCGAATGCACTTGAAGTAATTTTTCAACACTTAGGCCTATATCTTATCCTATTTGCACACCCATTATGAGGCATTTATTATAACATGCACCCTCTAGGCCCTATATTAAATATCTTACCTCAGCTTCCAATCCTCAATCTAGCATCACTTAACCACATTGTCACTTAATAAGTTTAACCTTAAGTATCTCTTCCTTTAAAGGATTAAAAAAAATTAATACGTTTAACACACAAACCATTAAATGTTTAAGTAATGTGGTATTGGAAGGTTGTTTATCAGAAATGTTAGTGTGGAGAATTCGTCCTTTGCTTAGGCTTTCCATGAACTCGGAAAACCGAGAGATCGGTGAAAGCACAGGAAATTTCACAAAAAACTAAAACAATACATTTATATTTTTGTGCATTAGAGAAATTTAACTTCAAGCTTTAAACTCTAGACGTTTGCATGTAAGAAGATAACTGAGAAACTAAGTTAGCTCATTGAAACATATTTCTCCTCCTTTATTTTCTACTTGAAACGTAGGTTTATATAGCAACTGCATATAATTCCTCATTATGATAAAATCGTTAAGTTATGAACATCAGTTACATAGCTTAACACGAGTTAATTTTATGAAAAATAAAATGTCATTTCTTTCTACTGCTCTCTTAAATGGTAATTTCTTATGAAAAACCAGTAAAACATGTGGAATTTCGTGTCAAATATATATTGGCAGTCCTGCTTGTTGAATCTCTAGGGGGAAGTATTTAAAATCTACCTCAATTCACAATTCGTGAACCAAGGGTAAACCTTATAAAACAAAACCATTTGGGTCATTTATCGAACTCACAAACTAAGATAAGGAGTTTAGCTACACTAAATAAACAAAAACGGGTGCACCTTTAAACTAACAAGAAAATTTCCCAACTTAAATATGAAGAATTTGTAATTTAGGCTATGAAAATTAAGCTCAACTTAATTTAATAATTTAAAACCATTCTATTCCATAACTGCAATTTTAAGTTGATACTTTTTACTTTCTCACTATCTTACAGGTAGAGAAAGTATTGTGATCGTAAAAAAAATTGAACTCGAGATTTTGATGAATTTCGACGTTTCATGACCCCCGAATCAGAAAAAGTGTTTTTTGAATTTCCGTCTGTCTGTCTGTCTGTCTGTTTGTACCTCCAATTAGAGCCTAAACTATTTTACCAATCGGCTAAAACTTAGTATCTAGGGTTTTCATAGGGCTGCCCCGAGGTATTTTTGGAATTGGATATCTAACCCTAAAATTGAGGGTACTTTACTGAAGGGAAAAAAAAGAGAGAGTCGATTTTACCAAAATCGGCTCTAGAAATTTTGATTAAATTTCATTTCTAAACATTTATAAATATTCTAAATAAAATGGCTACTCTCAATATTTCGGCAAAATGGCTTTATGGGCTTCGGTCTGATGCGTAAATTCTCTTTTTGTATCATATCTACAAAACTATTTTAGAAATGAAATTACTTATCATTTCAATTATGTAGATCTATTTAAAATACAAATATTTTAATCGAAGCATATTTTTATAAAACCAATAACTTTAACGTTTTACGCAAATATATATATTTCTTAACTTTTAGAAAACTAAAGGTTAAGTATTGTGACAGTAAATAAAACCTAACCTGAAATGTTGATGGATGTCGACGTCTTATGACTCCGCGAACCCTAAAAAGTAGTCTTTATAATGCCGTCTCTCTGTGTGTCTGTTTAAACTTAAAATTAAGAGTAGTTTAATAATGGACGAAAAGAGAATAAATTGATTTTCTCAAAATCGGCTCTAACGATTTTGAATAAAATTTGTATCTAGGCGTTGATTAAGATTATAAATTAACTGACTATTTTCATTTTCCCGTGAAAATGACTTTTAGGGTACTTTACAGAAACTGAAATTTATGTATCTCCGCAACTATTTGAGATACTAAATAACTTATAGTTGCAAAATTATAGTAATATTAAAAATAAAAAACTTTTATATGGAATATATTTTTATAAAACCAACAGTTTCTTAGATATTGGCAAATATATTAATACAATTTTGTGAGCTTTTATTGTAAAGATACACTACTTGAGTTTTAACGCAATAATGGTCAAATGCCATAGAGTAATTAAATATAAGTAAGTCTCTAAAAGATTATGTTGTTTTTCCTTAAACTTCTTAGAAAAAATGTTTGTACAACAATGATCTTTCTCCTTCATTTTAGACTCAATAGTCAATATTTACATTCATTTTTTATTGGTCAAAATTTATAAATTAGGAATTTAATAGCAATGCGATGATATGAATATGTGCAACACCTAATAAAATGTCGAAAACTTAACCGGAAGTTGAAATTTTAATACCAAGTGTTGACCCTTGGGGACCCAAGATTGATCTTTTTTATTGGTCCAAACATACAATTGAGGACATTAATTCTTTAAAAATAAAATTATAAAATTTAAAACCACGACTCAAAAAATGTTTTACATAAGGATAGTGCAATTTATTCTTGGGTTTGCTAGTGTGTAATATTTTGATTCACATATTTTACGAGTTTTGAGTAAATATTTCCAATTTTAAACAATAGGGTGACAAAGTCCGAGTGGAGCTCCATACCATTTATTTTTATGAAAGTGGATAAAGAAGGAAAATCCAATAAAATAAATAACAAATGAATGATTAACTATACAATATTAATATTGTAATCATAATATAACTACAACCACCCCATTAATACTAATAATCAGATTTAAGTGTTAAACTCAAATTTAAATGTTCTGAATAAACTATAATTATTATGCTTGCTGGATTCAGTTCTAAGATAACTAGCAGCATTTTGTTTAATGCACTAGTTTTAAAAGGCCATTTTAAAACCCGTGCACCACGTTTCACTACTCTTCCGGGCGGTTATAATGTTTACACTGCTAATACAGGGATAAGGAAGGTATAGCTCTCAGGAAATGTGCCCTCACTCACGTGAAGGGAGAGTTGAAAACAATTTAGGGAATATCCCAGCCTTTGTGCACATGGTTGATATTCGGGCCCCAACTTCTCCATTACAGGCAAGCCAGACAAGAGGAGACTGATGCATTAGTTTTCATGTGTATCCAAGACCAATAATCCTAAATAACTTTCCAAGAAGAAACATTCTTAGTATGTTGCGAAATAAGTGCTATTTTTTTATGTTATGTGTTTTTATAAATTGACATTAAATAAATATATTTAGCATGTTCAATTTAGGAACTAATTTTAAAACTTGACCCACCAAATAAAATTCAATATAATCTTTGCCTAGCCAATTTAATTGTCTCTTTAAAATTTTATTCTGTTTCGTTTAGTAAGGTGCAGCCATGGGAGGATATAATGAAAAATTGCTCCTTTAACAAAATGTTTCCATAATTAAAAATCAATATCGTTATAGCAATGGGTTTTGTTTCAATTGTTTTTCTGTTTGTTGCCCGCATCGGTGAGAATGTGGTTACCGGCGTCAAGGATGAAGCTAGTCTAGTTTTGTTCTTCGGGGCATGTCTCTACTGAGGGTGTCGCGCGCGCACACACACCAAATGTCCTCGCCGCCGTGAGCCGAGATGCCCTAATATCTCCGTTTTTGATAAAGTATTTATATTATTTGTGTATCTGATGGAGACACTTGAAATCTAAATGGTTGGCAACCCTGTCGGCTACCGTTCAGGTGATTCCCCATTTCCGCCTCCAGCGCAGTCGCGGAAAACAAGATCGCTCCATCACTGTCAATAAACCCGCGGCAACTCATCCTCTCATGGGTGTTACATCATCGTCCGGCTTCGTTACGGGAATATACTTAAAGCTCCTAGACTGCGCATGCCTAAGGTTGTACCTGAGCTAGGACTGAGGTCTAAATTCAAGTGATCAGAAATTAAAGTCAAAAAACGCTAATATCCCAGCTCATAAGCACGCGTGCAATTCAAATATTAGAGAGAAGTTTGAACCACAAAGCTTAAATTTTATAGTTTTAGATAGTATTAGGACCAGAGAAAATAATTAATAGCTTAAAAATCTATTATTAAAAAACACGTTAATTGCAAAAACTGTTTGCTAATGAATGTAAAAACACTTAAAGTCGTTTGGTAATGCTAAAAATATTTTTTAAATATTTATTTGCATATATTAGCATCGTACACTTTGGGATGGGGGACTTTATACACATTGGGTTATATTTAAATTGTATGAATTTTATTACAAACAAAATATATTAGAGCAGTGGTTTCCACCCTTTCACACAATTTAACCCCAATTTTTTTAAATCTTTGGGACTATGCGAGCATATTGATCGCCTACAAACGTTCAAATCCTTGTATTTAACTACTGTTTTCACTGCACCCACAGCTATCCTAATTTAATCCCAGTTGTTAGGTAGCTAGAATTTAGAGGAAGTGCACCCTTATATTTGCTTGGAGGATAAAATGGAACCCATTTAGTAAATACAACCCCCTGTACACTTAGCCGAAATTTGAATCCCGACCTCCCTGTCATCAAAAAACCAAACCAAACGCGTGTGACTAAGATTTTGCTAAAGAGAATCATCCGACCCAGCAGACATTTAGGATGCATCAGCGGCACTCGCCCAAATACTAGGTTGCTACAGTCAGCTAAGTCAGAGTTGTGTAATCAAAAGGAACACAAGCTGTTTTTATCATTTTAACCGCCTACATTTCTAATAGTTTGGATTCAGCACCTTTCGATAGTCATTCTAATAGATTAATAAAGTAAATATAAAGCTATAGCTTCAACAAGCCCTGTGACCACCCGAAACACATCATGACCCCGGATAGGGTCGCGACCCCTTGGTTGGAAAAAACTGTATTAGAGTTAGAGGGTAGTAAGGCACCAGTATTAAGGTGGACTGGAAGGGTATGAGAGAAAAAGCCAGCGTTTTTGCTGTTTTTATGGCAAAACTGGCTCCAGTACGAACATATTATTTAATTATTTTTTTCGAATTATTACTTCTACATTTGTTTGATATATATAAAAAATGTCCTGGAATTTAATGACAGTGTTTTATCTTCACTTAAACAGTTTCACATCTAATGCTGTTATACTCATGATGGATATTCATGAACTGTTGATATCAACACGTGAAGAAAATTAAACTCTATGTTTATATTGGAGCAAAAAATGTTTTGCCATAAAAGCTGCAATACGCTTACATTTTCTCGCATCCCCTTCTATCCCACCTTAACAACTAGCTTAAGATATCTTAGAGAATTCGTGTTTGACTACTATAGGGTGACATTTTGGATAATTTGTATACTAGACCAGTAAACTATATAAGGACATTTAAAAATTAAAAGGAATAGGTATTTTTTCAACCAAGCACACAACTGAAAATATTACCACTGTTGTAAAAAGCCTAAATGATTGAGTAAAATTGCCCCCTCCCATCAAACACACACACACACACAATGCACGCTATCGAGCTCAATTTAATTAAAAATTTTACTTGTTGCTTAATCAAGCAAATTTAAATGCTTTAAAAATCATTCATAAACAACCAATTATTATAGTTGATATGTGTTTTACTAATAAATCAACTCATTTTTTGGTCATCTTAATTAATTGCTCTACTCACCAAACTACCTAAAACCATAAAATGAAAAAATAGTAGCTCAAACATCTTTACAACATTTGAATTGCGCGTGTGCTAATATGCTAAGATAGCACTTTTTGGTTTCAATGCCTGGAACTAAAACTTTTACATACTGGGGCGAGGAGTATCATAGGGGTGGTCAGAGCCGACAAACATTTATGGCGTTATTATAATTTGAGGTACTGTGCATTCACACACCTATTAATCCTAGACCACACATGCTCTGTGCTAGGATTGTATTATTTGTCAAGAAGGTTGGATATGTTTTTATTTCCATCAGGGCTACACGCCTTTATATACATCAATAGGATAGGGAGGAGGTAGATATAATTTAGAAGAAATGTATTGCATTTGCGAGGAAGGATAATGGGATACCATTTAATAAAGACCCACCCTGCTGTACATTCGGCCAAGATTCGAACCCAACCTTTCCGTCAATGGCACACAAGCTAGATGATATTGATGTGCATTCCAAGTGCCACCAATACTGGTTGTTTATTATTATTATTATTATTATTATTATTATTATTATCACCGCGTCTTACTACCCGTTCGGGTTACACGCAAATACTGGTTGTTAGTTGTAGATCTGATGCGTATTCTAGAAATAATACATTTGTTGCTACGAGTCTTTTCTCCTCGGTGAATGATGTTAAAACATCGTTACTTCCAAAATGGACGGCATTTGTGTCCATCCTCCCATGGCTGAGAGGGTGAAGGGGAGGTAGGTTGGATGTCAAGGCAACCGTAGTTTGATTACGGACAGTGCATAAAAAATATATTTTTTATGCATTCATCCTTATGCCATCATTGTATACAATTCTTAATGCTCCGTCGCTACAGGTGATGTTTTCTTAATTAATTAATTAATTAATTCAGTAGAACCCGCTTCAGTGACTGAATGGTCTAAGGAGTCACTCTAGTGCTATACTGGTCTATGATTACGTGGAGATCGGGGTTCAAATCCCAATCAAATCTACTCAGGGTGGCTTTCCCTAAATCATTTCCCCCTCTATTTCCACGCAAATGCGGGTAGCTTACGCCTAAAATGCTTCCTTCCTTACCACTAATTTATTAAAATAATTATCGTAAATGAGTAAAACTTGAACTGGTAGTAAGACGAGATGATAACAAAAATCAAGTAAATATGTCAACTTTTGTGGGGGAACCAGCAAAGCAACATGTAAATACGTGAGCTCACACGATCATTATTTGCATTATTGTTTCGTGAATAGTTAGTGTAACCAACCAAAACTTCATTTATTTATTAAATTGGTGTGTATTTAAGTACGACACCTTAGCTCAGTTAGTATCAGGCCTACCCACCAATTTAGGGCTCCCAGGTTCAATTCCTGGCATGGTTGAAAAATGTATCATTGGTAAAATGTGTGTTACCCATTTGAAAGTTATGAATTAACGAACGTGCACTTGATGTTGTGTCGGTTCTAGAATTAATTAAGTACATGAGACGTGTGCTGATACAAACAGTCGGTTCAGTAAACGTACATTAATTACTTCAAATAATATTTTTAAACAAAATCTGTCTTTAATATTTTTTAAATGCAATATACAGTGTCACACTATGTGGCATATTCTTTGCATTATGAATATTTCTATTAAAAATAAATTTAATTAAAACAACTTCCATCAAAGTTTAAAAAATTAATTTTCCTTTTATTTTTGTTTGAAATATATATACATCTTTGTTCAATATTGCTAATATATTATTTTTAGTATTTAACAGCTTCGGTGGTTGTAGTGCTAAACCAAACCTGATGAGATTTATTGTTGACAACTAAGCCATGGCCTCAGTAGACATTAAGGTGCGAATGTACGAGACACCAGAAAAGGTAAGTATTTTTGTAGTTTTTATAGCAATCATATTTTTGGCCAAAATAAATACAAATTGCAGGAATATAAATAAGAAGCTTAGTTTTCTTCCCATAGTGACCTTAACAGTTCTTAATTATCTGTCAAAGGTATCCTGGAATTTAATGACAACTTCTCTTCATTTAAAAAGTTTGTCATCTAATGTCACTATGCTCATGACACATATTCAACAACTGGAGAAATAATCTACTTATTTTGGCAAAAAAAAAAGTTTTGCTATAAAAACTACAAAAACCCTGCCACTTTATCGCGTTCCCTACACTCCCACCTTAAAAGCTACTCTCACGACTAGAAAATTAGATGCAAGCGTACGCTTGAACCATAAATTGCGGCTTTCTATATTCTTCACCTGACAGTCGTGAAATTGAGATAATTAAAATATTTTTTTACGATTAGAATATTTTGTTTCCCTATTTGATTGTAATTTTTTAAATTGTAAATTTTTTTTCGCCGGCTTGATTTCACAGTTTTCTAATAAATACACCTGCTGTGGGTGTCATATGATATAAATGTCAAGCTCATATAATCTGGGGTTTGCCGGTGACCAGAAAGGGGGGGGGGGCTTCAAATCTTACTCTTTCTCCAAGCAAATGTCAGTACATTTCCTCAACACTCAACCTTCTTCATCCTTAATAAATTATGGTGAATAAAATCCTAAATTCTTGGGGGGTAAAAATATCCGATACCAAATTTAAAATGGAGACTAAAGGCTATCGCATTACAATGCCACTCCTGTTCGAGTTGAATCACCTTATTAAATTATACGTTATCCATGGGGGTGAGACGGGCTCTTGAAGTCATTAATAACTACTTTAATGACTCACCCCTCGTGAACAAATCGAGGAATTCCTCTCTGATTCTCTGTAATACCGTCTGTTCTTGTGGAAACGAGTCGTTATTTCCTGACGAAACCCACAAGTGCTAAGATAAATGATTACAGACACATTCCTAGGGATCCCTCTTGATGTTTGCACTTTCATGTATCCCCTCCTTCTTCCCTTATCAGTCCTTACACCTTGTGCAACTGATAACAACTGAGCAACCAGGTAAGATGAAAATCATATACATAACTAATATAATAATAGAGGCGCCACCTGAGATAAAATAACGTTTCTAGTTGCATTATTTTAAACAGTACGTTTAACCACCACTATACCAAAGAGGGGTGTTTTGGTGGTTCAACTCCCATCCTAATAACCCTAAAAAGTATTATAGATAATTTGTTTTGTATTCCTTATCAATGTCTAAACTATAACTTTATTAGATTATTATCAAATTCATCAAATAACCGCTTCGGTGGCTGCGTGGTCAAAGACATCACTCTTGATTTAGACTAGACTTCCATTGACAGGGATATCGGGGTTTGAATCCCGGTTGAGTGTATTGAGGGTGATTTTATTTAAATAGTTTTCTCCTCCACCACCACGCAAATTCGGGTACACTTCATCTAACCTCCCGTATCCATCTTAAATGCGGTAATAAAAAAATCAGCAAATCCAAGACTATTGGTTTCTTGATACAAGGACCTGTACGGGGTAAAATTATAATTGAGAATAAAATAGTAGAACATGTTCCATTATTTCTTATATGTATCACATGTGGATGAAAAAGATGTTCAGTATAAAACTACAGCGCCTTTTAAAAGAAAAAATCTAGGCCTATTAGATAACGTTCTGAAAGCATATCAAGTGCAAAGAATAGCCACGTTGAAAGTCTACAGCACTTTGAGTCGACCTCGGTGGTTTTAGAGTAAAGTTTTGGCCTCAGGACCCGATTTTCATGGGCTCAAACCCAGCCGGGGTTGACAGATTTTTCTTGAACGATAAAAATCCGTAGCACGACTTCCTTCGGAGGAGAAGTAAAGCCTTCGGTCCCATGTCGATTGTGGCATTTAAAAGAACCCTAGATGGTAGGTATGTGAAAATATTTTTCCCGGGAAAATTGGTAGGCCCTCTCACTCCCTCTCATAGAAATTTTCATGTGCTGATATAATCAGTCGGTTCAGAAAGTACAGTCAAAAATGAATGGCCAGCG
>CABFOV010004584.1:18217-29477 GCA_902141375.1 Timema poppense | reverse complement strand
CCCACCCCACCCCACCCCACCCCACCCCACCTTAATACCCAGTTTATAAAGGACAATATTACTTAGTTCATACTTCAATAAAGATATTAGATTTCGCTTTGACGAGTTTCAGTTACTTCACTTACTTGTATTTTTTGGTTTGTTTATTTATTTGTTCGTGAGTTAAGCCAATTAACTTTGGATTTACAAGTTTTAGTCCTTTTATTCTCGGTGTTTATAATCTATCATTGGAAGGTCTTTACAACCATTCTACGAATTTAATAAGGAGCTATTTGGCGAGACTACAATAAAAATAGTCTGTTTTTACTTTATCTGATCCCATGATAAGTAAGTTACTGGTCCATTAAAAGACTCAAACCACTAATATACCCGGATCGAAATAATAACAAAGTTCATTAGGATACCTCCATAATGGGAGGCTACTGTTATTTTTTAAAAGGGCGTTCAAAACGAACTATAAAAAAAAATTGGCTGCTATTATTTTTAAGTACAAAGAATGTGCAGTGTATATTATCCTGTATGATAGTATAAATTAATAAAATAGTTTCATTTTAACATGAAAGAAGTGTACTTGGTGAATATTATATTGTTATGACAGGTCGCCAGTTCATTGAGGATGAGGGATCGCAAACATTTAAATAAATACGTAAGATATGTACTATTCTAAAAATAATTTAATTACATAAGATGGTTACAGTAAAATCGCGTTAGAGAGAACCCTAGGGGTCCAAAACTCCTGATAATCCAAACACACTTTTTGGAAAACGGGAGGAAGAAAATGAAGTCAAATGAATTATATTTTATCGGTTAACAAGATCAAAGTTAAAAGATAATTGGGAACGGTTTGGTTAGGTTAGGTAATGTTATGTATGTAAATCTGTTGGTTACCTCCAGTCTTCCAACACATTATCATATATATAGTAGTATGGTACTAGAAATGGTATCAGGATGGTGCTACAGTTGGTGCTATGGAAATATATATTTAATAAACTGACCAGTTTATTGACGTCGTTGTGGCATAACAGGGCAGTGTGCCTGTCTTTAACGTTGGTGCCTAGTTCTGATTGTGAATTTGTCTGTAGGTCCCTAGAGATGGTAATAGAACGGTTCTTCAGCTGGTACTTCCTCCAGGTGTCATCAACAAGCAAGGTGGATTTCGGAGAACTCATAGTCTCGCCGATTTCAGTACTCTTGGTGAGTACTGGGGGGAGGGGGGGGGGGGTTTGAAAGCAAATACACGAGGTTACTCGTATCTCCTGGTAGAAAAAAAAACTATACAAGTTGTAGGGAATGACAGGATAAGTATTTCCGCTCAGTGAGCTTGGGGAGGATGACGAAAAATGGCGGCCCTATGGTACGTCACAGTTGGAAATGTATGCACCTGGTAAGTAGGCAACTCATCCATCTTCAGCACAAACAAGTGTAATGTGGTGTAAATCATGACTCGTAAGTAAAAACTAACAGGCATCATCGTGTGTGTCAGGGTGAGGGAGTTGTGGGGGATCCCTGTGTTGGTTTGCGTGGCGTACTGCATGTGTTGCCTTCCCCCCCCCCCCCCTTTCCCCACCAGGTGCATACAACTCCAACTTAGACAACTAATGATACAGCCATTTGGCGTCGCTGACTCAAAGTTCATTACAAGGAAATATTTTTCTCGTCGCACCCTAAAACCTGGCAGTTCTCAAAGAGTGTGCCGCAAAATTTTGGACGTTATCTTACTGTTGATAAAAAGAAAAAGAAAATTTATCACCGCGTCTTACTACCCGTTCGTGTTATATATCCTTATGTACTAATTACGATAGTGGTTCTATGAATTAGGAATGCTATATTAATAGGAAGTGTGCATGCATTTGGGCGAAAAACCAGGCCGGAAAAAACGCCCTCGGTACACTCGAAAGAGATTCGAACCTCTATCGCACCGTCATCAGCAGTCTAGTTTATTGACTAGGGTGGCGCATTAGACCGCACGGCCACCAGAGCGTGTAGAAAAATGGTTAAAAGTAGTTATATTTAATTTTAATTTTTTTAATAAGAGAAAAATGTTCAAAGGCCTTAGTATATTTGTTTTCCTGGGAATTTAATGTAATTTAATTTAAATTTAATTTAATTTAAGTAATTAATGATAATTAATATTGTTTCTTAAATAAAAAACTCAATTCATGATCGAATAAGGGACAAAAAACATTTCCTGCTCAACTGAGCGAAGTCTCCCTGCTCATATTAACTCCAGAGTACCCAGTAGTGTCGATAAATCGCACCTTTAGTGTGCCGTGAGGACTCACAACAAATAATAAGTGTGCCATGGGCATACAAAGTTTGAGAACCACTGCGTCTAAGGCATCTCTCTTGAAATACACTTAATCACCAATGACGGCTGGAGATCGGGGTTCAAATCCTGGTTTGGTGTAGTGAAGGTATTTTTTTCCTCCTAAAGGTTTTGCCACTCTCCCTCCACGCAAGTGTGAGTAAGCCTCACCTTGTCTACATTAGTGTAGGAATTAGTATATTGGCGTATAACCCGAACGAGTAGTAAGATAATAAAATAGAAAAAAAAATTACGAGAGAACAGTTGTCAGACTGCTCGTTACTGCACAGGCGCTCCTTATAACGCCGCCGTCAGCGGCATCAAGTCTGTGCCTGTCAGCGCCAGTAGCAGTCAGCAAGACCTAGCGCCTCGCGTCAGCCCACAACAGCAGTTCGCTTACGTCAACCCCATCATGAGCATGTCCGCCTCGGAACCGGACCTGGACCTGTATAACCAAAACACCCTCACCGGCCCAGGGTCCCTCACGGGGCTCAGCAACTACAAGGCGGACTTTGAAGAGGACCCTCCTCCTACCAGTTCTGAAGAGAAGAGTCAGGTATTCAGGTAATTTTATTTTTAGCGCCACGTCTTATTACCCGTTCGGCTTATTCGCTTATGTAATATTTAAGATAATAGTTTTAAGGATTAGGAAGTTTATACTTAGAGGAAATGTGGTCTAATTTGCGTGGAAGGAGAGTGGAAAGCCATTTTGGAATAACAACCCTCAGTACACGCGAACGAGATTCGAACCTCTATACCCCCGTCATCGGAAGTCAATTCAGGTAACTCGTCTGAATAAAGGAGGCTTCAAATTATTTACTTTCTCGAGATCCATTGGAGAGAGAAATTATTGTGATTGTAAAAAAAATTGAAATTTTGATGGATGATAAGGTTCATGGCCACTTGAGACCGAAAAAGTTGTTTTCGTGAAGCCATCTGTCTGTCTGTCTGTCTGTCTGTCTGTACCTACGGATAGAGCTGAAACCATTTTACGATCAGATTAAAAATTGGTAACTAGGGTTTTCATAAGGTTACCCCAAAGGATTCTTTAAATTAACTATCCAACCCTAAAACTAAGGGTAGCTTATTCATGAGCAAAAAGAAAAAAATATAAATTGTATCCTTACTAAGGGCTAGGGGTGCAAGCGAGCTATGCTAACCGAGTTACCACCACTATTAGCAATGTTAGTGCCCGCATTTGCAGATAGAGGGTGTCATGTTATCAGCACAACGAACCATCCAGCCGTTTATCTAAGCTTTCTAGACCAGGACCGCCAGTTCTTTATTCAATTGTCCTCACGAGGCTGAGTTTGATCCCGTTCCAGAGCAAATATTATTATTATTATTAGCACCGCATCTTACTACCCATTCGGGCTACACGCACTTACGCTAATGTGTAATGGTAGGGTGATTGTGAGATGAAATGAAGGACCTACAGTTTAACGTGGGATCCAAACCACGGTGTATGCCTGACATTCCACACATTCACAAGTTGTGATTAATACACGTCTTGTCATAGGCGAATTAAGGGTTTGGCAATCAGATAAATCTGTGCCGGGACCGAGGATTGAACCCTGGACCCCCAGCACAGAAGTCTGACACCTTACCCCTATACCGCCAGGTCACCTTTTGGAACATTTGAAATAGCTAATGGTTCAATTATAAATATGTATATAATGAGGTCATGCTTACATTTAATAGGCATTAACTTGATGGTGACCTGGAGGTCTAGGGGTAAGGTGTCAGACTTCTGTGCTGGCGGCCGGGGTTCAATCCTCGGTCCCGGCACAGATTTATCTGATTACCAAACCCTTCCTTCACTTCTAACAAGACATCTTGTGAATGTGGGGAATGCCAGGCCTCCACCGTGGTTCGGATTCCACGTTAAACTGTAGGTCCTTCATTTCATCTCACAATCACCCTACCATTACACATTAGCGTAAGTGCGTATAACCCAAACGGATAGTAGAACGCGGTGCTAATAATAATAATAATAACATTAACTCGATTAATAAAAACATTTATAAATATACATTTATAATACTAAATTGTTTTGTGAAAATGTGCGTTTGTAGGGTATCATTAAATGGATGGGATTATTAATAAATCGTTGGCCTGAGGTGATTTTTTTTATCACAGCTTCTTACTACCCGTTCAGTTTATACGCTTGTGTATTAGTTACGCTAATGGCTTTAGGGACGAGGAACGCTATATTTATAGATAGTGTACCCACTCGCATGGAGGTTGGGTGGAAAACCATGTTGGAAAACCATGTTGGAAAACCATGTTGGAAAACCATGTTGGAAAACCATGTTGGAAAACCATGTTGGAAAAATCTCCCCCAACACACCCGACCGAGATTTGAAACTTGCTATCTCTTTAATCGTCAGTCTATTCTATTGCGAGAGTAGCGTGTTAGACCACGCGGCCACCGAAGTGGGCCGGTGCAAATTGATAATTATATTTGACCCTTGTGGTGAAAAAACATTGGAGCACCCCGCCTCAAAGCTATGAACCAAGGTCAAATCTCTAATTTGGCACGGCAATGTTAGTTTATGTTGACATTAAATTACTTGACGACTACACAGAACTAGGGATGTAGTATCGAAAGAAAACCATCGATACTGTACTAATTAAAAGTATCGGAAGAAAACTATCGATAACAGTAGATATCGATATCAAAATTTTAATATGTAAACATTTTTTTTAGCTAACATTAATAATTTAAACTTTTGCACCATATTTGTATTTTCATATTTACTTAAACACTGAAAATTATAATTATTAAGCTCTACAAAAGCTTTTGTTTGGTTCGTGATGACCATGCTCATTGATAGGGGAAGGGGTAGTAGGACTGGTCACCACTCGGTCAGGTATCTAGCTGTATTGCTAAACAAAGATGAAAGAACAGTTATGAATTATGATTAACTAAAAGAGTTCGAATTCTAAAGTTCTTCCTCCAGCGTTCACTCTTGTAAACATTTAAACCCAGAATGAGTGAATATAACAAAGAGTTGTTTATTTCGATACCCGAGTGTGGGTACTAATATCAGTAAAAGTATCGAGTAAAAAATGCCAGTGTCGAAAGGAAAATATCGATATTAGTAAAGTATTGGTACTTTTTTCACATACCTACATAGAACTAGTAAAATCAGCGATAAAGTTGGTTTTACTATTCAGCGGCTCTTTAGTTTTGTAGATTACCGTGAGTATTTAAAAGTAGATCATATGTAAACTTAAGTAAAAAGTATATACTATTATTTGTTTAAATCTTCAAGAGCTTGTATAAGCTTAATGAAGGTTTACTTAAGTCTTTAAACTTATTTTAATCAGACATTTAACAGGTTTAACCTTTGATAAACGCATGAAATATAGAGCTTAGAACTTTTTATTTTGGCAAAATGAAAGTATTGAAAGGTTTTAAGGAAATCTTTTAGTTTTAAATTATTATTAGCACCGCGTCTTACCACCCGTCCGGGTTATACGCACGTACGCTAATGTGTAACGGTAGGGTGATTGTGAGATGAAATGGAGGACCTAAAGTTTAACGTGGAATCCAAACCACGGTGGAGGCCTGGCATTCCTCACATTCACAAGTAGTTTTAAGAATACCCCCTCATTACTCTCACGAAACAAGACATCTTTAATTTCAATATAAATATTAACAAGAAAAGTCTAAAAATAGAATTGTTAACGTTTCAGTAAATGAAACTGTGTGTCATAGCAACCACCTTCCCATGGATTGTATTTTAGGTTATAAGTGCAAATATTATTTTTATTATATGGCAAACAAAGTAGAACTTTTTTTTTTACAACTGCAATGCTAAGCTTGATTGTATCTATAATACATTCCTAAAAACTGTTTTGATACGATTGAAAGCTTAGGCCCTAGAAATTATTTTAAAGGGTACTTTTCCCTTAAAATATTCAGAAATTAAATCAGGTAAGGTGTGGTAGAAGAGAGAGAAAGTATTTTTAGAGTTTTTATAGAATTGAAATTTGTTGGCTAAAACAGATCAAATATTTCTCCAGTAGCAATAGATGAGTTTAGTTTTCTGCACATGCTAATATCAACAGATCTTGAATATCTGACAAGGTTGTCCTGGAATTTTGTCAAAACTTTTTTAAATAAAGAGGAAAAGTTTTGACAAC
The DNA here is from genome assembly GCA_902141375.1 of Timema poppense. Lineage (NCBI taxonomy): Eukaryota > Metazoa > Arthropoda > Insecta > Phasmatodea > Timematidae > Timema > Timema poppense. The sequence continues at coordinate 23,020 of CABFOV010004584.1, read as the reverse complement.
ATTCCAGGACACCCTTGTCAGATATTCAAGATCTGTTGATATCAGCATGTGCAGAAAACTAAACTATGTTGCTACTTGATAAATATTTGATTTATTTTGGCCAAAAAAAATGTAATGCTATAAAAACTGTAAAATTATTAAGACTCGTTTCTTTGTATCCTCTTTCTCCTTAAAAAAAAACACGTAACGATGGAAAATGTATTTATTTAAGTATATATCTTACGAAACAAATGACTGTAGCGTTATCGAAAATTCATTCTAGCCAGTAGCGTTTCATAATTTAAAAATAACTTTGTTTTTTTTATTTGATTTTCAGTGGCGTTCTTGTGTATACTATGAGCTTAATTTATGGGATCCTTGTTGTCGTCCTTGGGCTTTACTTATACTTAGCAGACGTCTCCACGTCATTCAGAGGATTAGCGGCGGTAAGCTACTATCTACCTCAGGGGAAAAATATATTTATTATTATTATTATTATTATTATTATTAGCACCGCTTCTTACTACCCGTTCGGGATGTACGCGCTAACACTAATGTGTAAGGGAAGGGTGATTGTGAGATAAAATGAAGGACCTGCAGTTTAACGTGGGATCCGAACCACGGTGGAGGCCTGGCATTCCACACATTCACAAGATGTCTTGTCATACAAGATGTCTTGTCAGAGGTGAAGGAAGGGTTTGGCAATCAGATAAATCTGTGCCGGGACCAAGGATTGAACCTCGGACCCTCAGCACAGAAGTTAGGCACCTTAACTCCTAGACCACCAGGTCACTTATTTCTTATCGAAAAAGCATTCTAGCATTAATTAAGTTCATAATCCTGTATTGAAAAAGAAAGTTATGCAAATATATTTTAAAAAGTATACGGATAGTCTTTCTTTGATATTCATATTTTCACTAACCGGATAGGGAAGGTGCAATTTAGGGGAAACTTAGCTTGGGCTATTTAATTCAAATGCAGTTATCATTTATGCATTTTAGTGAGGATCGCACCATCTAGCTATGATATTCTGAAAATTGAAAAATGACACCTGGATACGGGAATCGAGCCTGGGACCTTCGGCTTAGTACGCCAATCCTCTTACAACTGAGCTATCCAGGATTCGTCCCGTGCCCATGGTCATTCTTCACTATTCACTCATAGTTTAAGGCAGAGTCTATGATGGACGTGCGGAATCGGCTACAAATGTGTGATTAATTAATATCACGAGCTATCAGATAACGCAGCCACCTACGACTCGGTAATTGGCTTTATATTGCAGCAATTTGACAATTATTATTATAATTGTACGAGATAGCTCAGTGGTAAGAGCATTGGCGTACTAAGCCGAAGGTTCCGGGTTCGATTCTCGTGTCCAGGTGTCATTTTTCAATTTTTAGAATATGTTAACTGCATTTGCATGGAGTAAATGGAGAAACCAATTAGGGGAAACCGCCTAGGTGCACCAGGCTGAAGTTCAAACCCAAACCTCCCCGTCCAATGACATGTCAGACAAGACGAGGTTGACGTATTTGCCATTTAAATGTTATTGAAAGGTTACATTTTATTTGTTTATACTTAATATATTGTCATAGGTTGGCATCTTATTTCTGAAAAATGGACAAGTCTGACGTAATCCGAACCGCTATAGTCAGATGTAACTACATCAGCTGTCACAAGAAAACCTATTTTTTTAGCACCGTCTCTTACTACCCGTATATACTAACTACGCTAATGGTTTTAGGGGTTAGTTAGGTAATATTGTATAGGAAGTGTTCCAGAATTTGCGTTGAAGGAGAATGGAAACTCATTTTGGATAAAAACACTCTCAGTACACTTGACCGAGATTTGAACCTTGATCTAATCTTACATCATCGGTAGTCTAGTCCAACACGAGGGTGGCGCGTTAGACCACGTAGCCACCGAAGTGAGTGCAAACATGTTCTTATTGTTTCTAAATGGGTTGTACCTACTTGCGAAGAAACTATTGATAATGATGACGAGCTAAAAGCAGGGAAGATACTATTTTTTTTAATATATAAACATTGTGTCTTGGCCATATTGAAGGGTCTTAAGGAGTTGTATTGAACAACAAAGTATTTAGTAATAATTTTGTAAGCTTGTATTTTCATTAATATATTTCAAATAACTATTTTTGATCACTTAACTAAAGTTATGATTATAGGCCTTTTTTTAGCAAAAAAAATCTAAATGGGTTAAATGGGTACAATTCTTGAATCCAAACCTCGAATCCGAATCTTAAATTTTCTTTCTTATCTTGAATGCAAATTCAATCCTCGGGTGGTAACGCCCTACTTTCTTAGTAGGCTAGACTGCCAATGACGGGGAGATTGAGGTTCGAATCTCGGTCAGGTATTTTGAGGGTGGTTTTTACAAAACTGTTTTCCAACCTCCGTCTACGTAAATGCGGGTACATTTTTTATAAATTTAATCTTCCTAATCCCCAAAACCATTAACGTAATTAGTACATAAACCTATAATCCAAACGGGGAGAGAGTCTATATAAGGGGTCAGTCTTCTAGTGTCCTGCATACTACCGCTGCCTGGTCGATGTTTAGTCTGCAAGAATATTCCTAGCTCGGAGTATATGTGTTACACAGGGGATATCCTCCCTTATACCTAAAGTCCAGTGATCCACAAGTCACGTTATAATCAAAGAACTGTGAGCCATTGCTTGGAATTATAAACGTAATATCCAGGCTACACTTTATATCATCGCTGAGGCAACTGATGGTTACTATTGGGGAAACAGCGTTGTCATTCTCTCGTTTTCGTGTTGTCAATCTCCCCTCAAATATAGGACAAGTTTCACAACGCTGGTTAGTCTAGGTTGCCAATAGCTCATAGCCCCAGTACACCATCAACACACATAACTGAGAGTGAGGAGACTTGGCAACAGTTAACCGAGAGAGAACGAAGATAAAGCTTTTCTCCTTAAGATCCGCAGTTCCCTCGGCAATTATATTGGGTGAAGGTCATTGGATGTAGGTCAACGAGAGGACTGCTGGATGTTAGGACATGGACAGTAGCGGGGACCTTCCTTAAATAACTCTAGCTAAACTTGTTCAACTACATCACACCCCTGTATATTTTAATTAGTTCCTACTTATCAAAACCACTATTAGTGAACCCACACACTACTATTTGACGTTACCTAACCCAACCCACTGAGCCATCCCGCCAGATTTACCCACGGGTTTGGGCTAGTAATGATATAATATATTTTAGATAATAAATAAAATATATAAACAAGTATTTTTAATTTCCAGATTTACAACATCTATCTTGTCTCCGTGAGTTTCTTCTATCTGATCTTCCTCTACACGGACATTTCTAGGTACCACCAAAAACTTGTGACCAAAGAGAAATACGAAAGAAGACGTGAAGGTAAGCTGGTCAGCTATTTGTCTTTTGTGCAAAAATGTACTTAAAATACAAATTAAAAACACCGTTCCTGGGGTAATTATAACTAAGTGGTTAAATGGGTTTTAAGGAGAATCTAGTTTATTTGTTAAACTTAATTGAAAATGTTATTTAAATAAAGACAAGGAGCTTAATAAATATTTTATGGCTTTCTATGACTTGAAGAATTGAGTTCCCAGTAAATCAAGATTACAATAACAGGTTAAGTTTTTTTTTGCACCGTGCCTCATTACTACCCGTTCGGCTTATACATTTATGTACTAATTATGTTAATCGTTTTAAGGATGAGGAATATTATATTTATAAGAAATGTACCGGGATTTACTTGGAAGGAGATTGTAAAACACATTTTGTAAAAATCATCCTCATAACACCTGACTGAGATTCGAACCTTGATCTCCCCGTCATTGGCAGTCTAGTCTACTACGAAAGTAGGGCGTTACCACCAAGAATCCGAATTTGCATTCGAGTTAAATTTTTTTTCTTTAGGTTCAGATTTGAGGTTTAGATTCAAGAACTGTAGGATTCTAGCCATTTAGATTTTTTTTGCTAAAAAAACGCCTATAATCATAACTTTAGTTAAGTGATCAAAGAATAGTTATTTGAAATATATAAATGAAAATATAAGCTTACAAGATTATGTCTAAATCCTTTGTATTTCAATACCACTCCTTAAGGACTCTATGGAGTACGAATTTTTTACATATATATATATAGTCTACTCATCTACATGTTGTAAAAATAAATTATATATATATATTAAACACTATGAACTAAGGACCTCACGAATAAGGATTAGTTGAACTAGGCCTTTCTTTGTAAGTTTTAACTTGGTTAGTAAACGTTTTACGTGGAATGGTAAGGGAAAGCTAGTTGAGCACAGTATTTTTACAGTCTTTATGGGTAAAACTTTTTTTGTTCATCGGCAGCAGTTTATTTATTCTGTTCCATAATATTAATAGAAAATTTCCTTAAAATCAGCGCCGGGCCAAGGTTGGAATCTCATGGGTTTGAGATGTGCTCTCCCTCGTAGTGGCTACCTGTCAAAGGTTGGGGGTAAAGGGGTGTTTCCCAGCTTTCTGTTGATGAGAGGGATCTATGATGGGCACGGTATCATCGCTTCCTAAATTGCTCGTTGCGCACGTTATAAATGCGTGGCTACTCTCGAAGGACACATATACGACGGGTTAGAGGAGCCTCGCAAGAGGTATCTCTTCGTGGGATGAGGGGATGCCATACATTTATACAGTCGGTGAATTTTCACCTTGAAAAATTTGACCTATATAAGGTGTCAAACTAGTTACGTCGTTGTGCCCTTGATCCCTAATTAACGCAATGCCCATGATAGATAAGCAAAAAATTGTAAATGTATCTAATGAA
>CABFOV010004584.1:0-18167 GCA_902141375.1 Timema poppense | reverse complement strand
CTCTATTGACCCTTAAACCCACCGAACAATATTTTATATAAAGCCACTGCCTCATATTATCTAATCAGAGTTGTGTCCTCCATCTCTGTATGTTCCAGAGGCCGAAGTGGAATGTAACGGCTCAACCACTGAAGGCCTCCAGTTCTCAATTCATTTGCCGAAGAAGATAAAGGAACCGGAATATATACCCCTTCATTACAACTTCGCCACGGGACGACACGCCGGGAGTTTTTACCTAAAATTGGGGGCGGCTGGTAAGGGAATCAAAAATATGTATTACGCGTTCAGTTCCGGTTTATTAGTTAACAAGTATTGCTCATTCCCGGTATATTATCTGGTCGCCTCAACGAGTTTAACAAAACGACAAATCCATTCATATGAGAGATCCAAAACTGCTCACTTTAGTGCAAGCAAGTCAGTGTCTTTGTCGGTAGTCGTTTAGTATGGCCATATATATATATATATATACACACACACACACAAGGGACTACACTTTGAATCCTTAAGAATATTATAAACTCCAGGATTTGAGAAAATCTTTGATTTGGGCATCAAATTCTCAATCAAACAAACAAACAAAAAATCAACTTTCAAGTCAATTTTGTTTTAAAGCTCTAATACTACTTGTTAGTTGTTCAGAACAAGTTATAATATAGAATTAACTTAACTACCAGGCCCCAGACCAGTAATTTAACACCTAACTGAATGTTATAATAAATGGATCAAAAGAAGGAATGTTAACATTTAGTTACTATTTCTATTTTATGCTATTCCATTAGAATTTATATTTCCTCTTGTGCTCATAATTTTTTCCAAGACTCTGGTTCGGGATTCGAAGGTTAATATTGGAGATTTATATTCGTAAACTAGTAGATCCAACCCAACTCTATTTTTTATAGATACTTACGTAAAGCCTATACATAGCTACACTGATATCACCTTTGAAGGAATTGAAGGTCTTATGGAGAAAATAATTATCTTCGCTCTCTCTTAGTTAACTGTCGCCCAATCTTCTTGCGCTCAGTTATGTCTGAAGGAGATGTGTTGGTGTAGGGATCTGGTAACATCGACGAACAAGTGTTATAAAATTCATCGATACTTGAGAGAATATTGACCACACGAACATAATAGAATGACAAGACCATTTCCTCAATAGTGACCATTCATTTTCTCAAGAGATTATGATTAGTGCAGGCTTTACGTGGTGTCAACAAGGTAATAAATATGTCCTTACCCTTAGAGCTCTTCATATAAATAGCATGTTTTGACGTTCTTCGATCCAACTCCGTAAGTATTGAAATCCAAGACCTCTTAGCTGTGACATCAGGTAAACTGTCGGTTTTCTCTAAGCAAATGATGCAACGGCAATGATGATGTGGCTCTAATTTTTTATCGATTAAAAGAGGAGGTTTTGTCAGTGGTAAATTAACTCAGGAAAGATGGTAAGCCTTTTTGGTAAAAGCTATACAAATCAAAAACTAAACTAGCTTCTCTTGACAAGACTATTAGAATATAATTTTCTTAGGAAGAAAGCTATAAAAGCTACTATATCTTATTTCACATCAAGTTATGTGATCTACAGTTCTCACTTTTGATTGACATTAAAAATACCTATAAAGTAACACTAGACTAATACTATATTAAAATGCTATCAATGTTGGCCGAATGTCAAAACGTTAGTATTCTCAAAATACATCTAGATCAAGGAGTGAACCTTAGGCCTTTGGTTTGTCTCGGTCTTGGTTTATGGCCCAATGGTTAAACCTAAGTATATCTGAAACATTATCGAATTTGAATGACTCTGTTTTGTTAAATTGTCAAAACTAAGTAAACCGAATGAGAAGTGTAAGTGTTTTATGGACATCTAGAATTAGTCTTGAGAAAGAAAGGGCTAACATGATTTGGGGGGAAGAAATCAGTTTTCCTTGTAGATGATGAAACCTCAAATCTTGGGAGTCAGGCTTGCTGAATATACTGTATTCATTTTTGTTTTTGTTTTATCTCATAGTGTTTTGTTTCGGCCATCTCATCCACTGCATCATAGTTCTGGTGTACCACGTGACCTTCTTCTTTTGGGACGATGACAAGTACACCAACTGCGCAAGCGTGGTGACCCTGGTCTTCGACGTGATCTACCCTATTTATTCTTTCTTCCAGCTCTTCTTTATCTTCAAGTACTCCCACGTGAGTCGTTGAGGCAGGGGGAAGGATAGACTGATTTTGAGGGTGGGGTGAGAGGTGGGGGGTCTGCACGCTTAATGTAAACTATTTAGAGGCCAATAATTAAGGTGGGATGGAATTTAATGCTGGTTTAGATCACCATTTTAACCGTTCTTATAGCAATAAATTGTGTTGAAAACAAAATAAAGAAAACATTGCTCCAGTATATACGTTCATTTTCATTTTCAGCACACAGTAATATCAAAATTTCTTAAATATTTGTCATGACCATCGCGTCATTCAACCAGAAACTTTTTAAATGAAGAGAAAATGTTATCACCAACTAGTATTGTGCTCATTTGAAATATTCAAGAACCATATTACAATGTGTATTAAGCCAAAATAAACGTATCTACTAAAGTACTATCTAATTTATGCTGTCCAAATATAAATGGTTATAAAAACTGCGAAAGCACTGGCCATAAATCGCCTTCACTACCATCCCAACCTAAGAGTACATTTCAAGGCAAATTAACAAAGGTATTAGAGAGAAAGTTAAGTTAGAACCAGGAAACGTATCAAAGGATGGTTTTATGCATTCTTCACTTAACATCAACGACATTGGGAGATGTGAAATAGTTATTTTAATAGTTAAAACTATTATTATTTTAGATTTTCTCATTTTTTTAATTTAGTTAAACGAGTTCACTGGTCTAAATCCCACTTTTTGTCAGAAAGACTACAGAAAACCGTACTACGATTCAACACCTGGATCAAGATAATTTAACAACCTAAGCTACACGTTCTTGTGGATTCACAGATTAACCGAAAAACAAAAGAAGAACATAAACGGGGTCACATGATGAGCTCTATTAAACCAATCACAAGATGTCCGCATCATCTACGCGAGCTCTCTCTGCTAACGTTCCACTCATATCTATTTCATTCACTATGCCCGAGATCTTCGGCACGGCAGAATCAATAGAATATAAAAAATAAATCTCAAATCAGTGCGCATGCGCTGTAGAGCTAGAAGCAAGCAGACAGCTATGTTGGCTTTTCTGAGGAGATTTGAAATAACCCGTTAATGTAAAACGTGTCTATCCATGTATTGGATTGTTTAATAAAAAAAAAGCATTATAATATAAAAACATCCATGGGGAAAATAATCTAAAACACATGTTTATCCACTATAAAATAGAATCTGTTGATAATCAACTGTCTCAAGTTTGCGTTGCAATGCATTATGGGTCAACATACAGCGTGCTAGTTGCTGAGCTACTCAAGCAGATTCTGCTTTCTATTTTTGGGGAATGTGTGATTCAAATTTTATATCCTTGAGGTGAGAAAGGCTTTATAAGATTCGATCTTTGGTCATCTGGGATTTGGACCCAGGAAAACAAAACATCGTCCGGAGTACATACAACTCTGAGGAGTCATGGACCATACACACATACAGCTCCGAGGAGGCATGGACCAAACACAAATCTGTCATTAAACCATGGCAGCTGGTAAAATTCCCGCAACTTGAACTCCAACTTCTAAGGGGTGTCGAGTGAAAGTTTAGATATGTTTCAATTTTTTTTTTTTTTATGTTTGTGTGTGAGGAAGGGGGAATTAATACGCACACTCACCGAGTAGTAAATATCTCCTTATTTGAATCAAGAGTATTGGAAACGGCTTAAGTAAAATAACTCCTTCAGTGAAACCGGTAGGAAACTAGAACCAAGGCTGTACAAAGGTGGTTGTTAAGAGGTGCTTTCTGTCCCCCTGTAATTTTATTAACCCCTTTAGTGGGCTCCATACATAAGTATATAAACTTGTATTGGATAAAGGTAAAGTAACATTTTATAGAGGACCTCGCTTAGAAAAATTAGTTTCCTTGCCCTTGACTAAAGCTTAATTTATCCGTCAATGGCAAAAACTAGAACAAATGAAATTACAACTATAGCCCACGTGACCAAGGACATCATCACTACTATATTGGATAATACCTTTTTGATCAAAAATAAATTATTATTATTATTATTATTAACACAGCGTCTTACTACCCGTTCGGGTTTTAAGCACTTGGTTTAATGTGTAATGGTAGGGTGATTGTGAGATGAAATGGAGGGCCTACAGTTTAACGTGAGATCCGAACCATGGTGGAAGCCTGGCATTCCCCACATTCACAAGTTGTGATTAATACACGTTTCGTCAGAGGTGAAGGCAGGGTTTGGCAATCAGATAAATCTGTGCTGGGACTGAGGATTGAACCCCGTACCCTCTAGCACAGATAATAAAAAAAAAACAATGTTGGGGAAGGATAGGGGAGATGACTTAAAACGTTCATTGCTATAAAAATTATATCAACATAATCATTGAAGTGTTGCGAGGATATGTTAGTAGCTCTATTAAAATTCTTGCTTTGAAGCTCTTTCGAAGATATAACTGATGTGTTTATCTACTCTCTCTGTCTTTTTGAAAAGGTGATGATTAACCGTTTCGTTCCCATGGCAATCTTCTCTTTGGCCCACTGCATCGCCTCCACCATTTGCTTCTGGGTGTGGGCTATAATTCGGGAGACTATGGACTACATCAGTACTTACGTCAACAAGAACGACTACGGCGATGTTACGACGGAGCAGCCGCTAACTACGGAGACACCTTTAACTATCCATAGTAGGTATCTTCGAACTTCAGGGCCATACCGAGCAGGTGCTAACTACGGAGACACCTTTAACTATCCATAGTAGGTATCTTCAAACTCAGGGCCATACCAAGCAGGTGCTAACTACGGAGACACATTTAACTATCCATAGTAGGTATCTTCAAACTGAGGGCCATACCGAGCAGGTGCTAACTACGGAGACACCTTTAACTATCCATAGTAGGTACCTTCGAACTCAGGGCCATACCGAGCAGGTGCTAACTACGGAGACACCTTTAACTATCCATAGTAGGTACCTTCAAACTCAGGGCCATACCAAGCAGGTGCTAACTACGGAGACACATTTAACTATCCATAGTAGGTATCTTCAAACTCAGGGCCATACCAAGCAGGTGCAAAGCACCAAAAACTGTCGCAGCAATCATCTCCACCAATCTATCTATTAACGTAAAGACGTATAAAATGAAAGTGGGTGGTATTACGAATCTTTCCACAATTTCTGGGTGCACATCTGCTCCCATAGGTAGATTGTTTGAGAGAATGAACCATGAAACCGTCTTTCTGAAGCCCTGGACACCGTCAAAAAGCTTGCTTCAGAATTTTCCAATGTTCCCAGTTGTTGTGGTTGTCAAGCATTGTTCGAGTTTTAAAAGTGTTTGGCTATGTAGCATTTCCGGCCACTTTCATTTGAGGTTTGGCTGGTCATAAGATGTGAACAAGTTGTTTGCTATTGATCAGATAGATCTACAGGGCCTGGATTTTGATGACCTGAAAATTCTAGAAATATTACTTTAAATTTTAAAACAATAACTTAAAAATATGAAGAAAGAGAAAAGCTCGTAATAACTGCACACGAGTAGATTACAAACGCACTTTACAAATTTAAAATGAAATGAAGAATTTAACAACTAAACTATTGCATTTGGCTAGAATTTAATATTTATTTACAAATATCTGCTTGAGTAGTAGTAGCTACACTCTTACAACGCAACCCTCTCCAACTTAGTTGTAATGTATCTGCTGGAGTGTGTATTGTACAGCCATACAAGCAAAGAGAATACAAAGATCATTGCCTAAATTATTTTCTCATTCCGACAAGTGTGCGTTGAAAAAACTTAGGTTTAAACATTAATAAAATTTACAAATATATATATTATTTCAAATATACTTACTAAACAAAAATTACACTAACCAAGAGAATATTTCTTTAAATTTCAAAATTACAAAAATTACCTATAAAATATACATATCTACAACAAGAGGATCGCGAACAGAGTTTATGTATGTACTTATGAGCATTGTATGTGACGAAAAAAGGTTATATGTCATCCAAAATTCAAGCCCTGGTGATTACCCTTAAACTGTTACATTTTTTAACAACCAATATATAATATGCATCATAGGATAGAATCTTCATCCCTCTTAAAGGTATAGATTTTTTTTAGCACCACGTTCTTACTACTTGTTCAGTTTATACGAATACATACTAATTACTCTAACGAGAAAGGGATGTGGAGAGTTAAATTTAAATGAAGTGTACCCACAATAGCGTGTATGGAGAATTTAAATACAATTGGGAAATAACACCTTCGTTACACGTGACTGGGATTTGAAGCCGGATCTGCATGTCATCGGACGTCTAGTCCAACACGATAGTGATGGATTAGGCCATGTGGTCATTAAAGCATGTCTAAAGGTATAACTAATCATGTTTGTTTGTATTCCTATTCCATGGATATACCTGCTTTTCCACCCGTATTGTGAAGGATACACTCATGTTGCAGACGACCACGCGACCAACATGAGATTCTTAAACGAGAGTCTGATAGTCAGCCACTACTGCTACGGTCCTCCACAGATGGTGATCATTAGGGACAACTTTTCTCCTTACCTTTACCCATTCACGATAGAGTACAGCATCATCGTCGGTGAGTTGGATTATGTGTTTTTATAAAGTTTTTAGGGAGGCTAAGAGACATGTTTTTACAGTGTATCGCTTGAACTACACATCCTTTTGCTAGGTTTTAAGTGTCGATATCATCTTGCTTAGCATTTATATTGAACGATACATCTCTCACATAAAAGGCGTGACTCCCACCTACATCCCACACGAGCTCATTGGTGGAACTAAAATACACTGCACGATATAGGGTCGTGACTCCCACCACATCCCACAGGAGCTAATTTGTTGAATTTAATTATATTGGCGCCCTCTAGGGGTGTGGCTTCAACCACATGGCACGTTACATAAATATGTGCTGCACCCACTGGTTGAAATACACAGCATGCTCAAGGACGTATTTTTACAAGGAAAGGTTGTTAATACAATCGTATCGAGTCTAGTGAGTCACCCCTGTCTTTGTCTCTTGGCAGCTGGTATCCTGTACGTGATCTGGCACAACATAGGTCACCAGAACGAGCACGGAGGTGGTGAGGATCACAGCGACGATGAAGCCAGCGCCGGGGCGACGGACCTGCACAGCGACGCGCCTATACACTCCGGTGTAATCTCCAGCAACATGTTCCTCAGCGCCGACTGCCGCTCCTCCAACAAGGGCTTCTTCGCTGGCATGATAGCACTCCTCATCGCAATCGTCAACATCTTACTGCATTTCATATCCATCTCGACAGACGAGTGAGTGTTACTGCCCTTGGTCGACGGACGCGATCGTCATTGCTTGAGGAAAATGTTACGACACGCCCTTTGAAACCTCTTGGTGACCTTGGCTCTAGTTCGTATTCTGGTCAAGGCTGTGATCTCCCTTTAATTTTATATCGACGCCTCTTAAGCCAACTATCTGTCCAGAATATCATTTCTTATTTAATTACTACAAAAGCCGCACCGGTTAGCACGTGGACTAAATGTAGATGGTACCTGGTATTTTATGCTGACTGGAAGGTTGAGGTTCGTATCTCAACCGAGTGAACAGGGATATCTGTTTTTACTTTCTCTCGACCCCTCAAAGACAAAAGTATTGCGATTGTCAAAAGATTTAACTAGAGATTTAGATAAATATCGACGTTTCATGAACCACTTGAAACTGAAAAAGTAGTTTTCTCGAAGTCGTATGTGTGTGGAGCCGAAAACATTCCACTAATAGGGTAAAAACTCGGTGTCTAGGGTTTTCATAAGGTTTCTGTAGAGGATATTTTAGAATTAGATAATCAACCTTAAAATTAAGGGTAGTTTACTGAAGGCCAAAAAAGAGAAAAATATCAATCAACTCTAAATCCACTCATCCAATTTTTATTAAATTTTGTATCTAGGCACCATTTAATATTACAAACAAAATGGCTATTCACGTTTTACAATGAAAATGACAAAGTACTTCAAGTGAGTGGAAATATTCAATTTTTATCATATCTTCGTTACAATTTTATATGCGATCGTTGTAAAGTTACAGTACTATTAAAAATAAAATTTATTAGATGAAATATATTTTTTATAAAACCCATAGTTTTTGAGCTATATGCAACTATATTTTTAATGAGGTCTTTGAAATGTAAAATGTAGGGTTATATTCCTCGGTGGACAGAGATGTTCTCATTTTCTCAATATCTCTGTAACAATTAATTTAGGATTTATGGTGGAGGGTTTTTGCAATTATGTATATTATATGGGATTGTTTAACATATCTTACGTGTTGTCAGTAGGCCTATATATATATATCCATTTTTTATGTGAAAGAGCGATTAAGTCTGTGCAGAGCACACACATTTTTACTTTCTCTCTGCACCTCGGAGAGAAAGTAATGTGATCGTTAAAAAAATCGAACTTTAGATTTAGGTAAATGTCGAAGTTTAATGATGCCTGAAACCAAAAAGGTAATTTACGACTTTTGTCTGTTTGGCTGTACTTTGGGCTAACTCCCGAAACTATTTTACTGATTGGACTAAAACTTTTTCTCTTGGGATTTCATAAGGTCTGCCTAAGGGGTTTTTGGGGTTAGATACTCAGCCCTAAATTTAAGGGTAGTTTACTGAGGACCAAACAGAGAAAAATTTAATTTTCTCTAAATTTGCTCTATGGATTGATTAAATTTTATATATAGACACTGTTTATCATTATAAACAAGATGAACATTCCCATTTTCTTATGAAAATGACATAGGCAATTTATATGAGGGAAATTTTCAAATTTCCATTAAAAAAATTCAACTATTGGATATACTAAATAATTTATCATTGTAAAGTTGTAGTAGGCACTATTAAAGATAATAACCTTGCATTTGAAATATATTTTTATAAACCCAATAGTTTCTGAGATACAAGTAAATATTTATACTTTTTAATTCAGATCTTTGAAAATGAATTCAATTATTATACTCTTCAGTGGACAAAGAGGTATATTTTCTTCTATTATTTCTATAACATTGTTACTAGTGCCTAATACCATATAGTAATTAAATAACGGTGTATATTATGTTTGTTATGATCTTTGATTTGGTGTTTCCACACCTATCTATAGCCTTATTATTTCGTTTTACAAATCTTACGAGTTTTAAGTGAATGCATATTTTAAGATAAAAGCGGGAGAAAGTATTTGCAGTGCACCGTTATCATTTATTTAGCATACAAACCAATTCCCACTCTCACTAAAGTAAATGCAACCAGATGTATTCTGAATTCCACCTTCCTCGTTTCTACTCAACTACCCTATGAAGATTTTCTCTACCATACGTATCTGTTTCAGTGGAATGATAATGGTTGGAAAATACTTTAACGTGGGCACGTTGCTGGGTTTACTGTTGTCCATGATGATTGCCGTGGTATGGGCGTACTTCGTCTACTTCAGGAAGCTGGATGTGAATCACCATCCCATCTCCCTGTTAGACGATATACTGCTCTTCATCTGCATGCCGGCCTTCTTCCTCTACATCATAGCGAGTTTGGCAGCGACCATTTTCTACGGAGGCATCGTATATAGTATCGTTCATATCGTGATGGTGAGTGACACACCATCAGTCAAATGCTTCAAAAGTAATTATTGTCATTTTAGTTTAGGTTAGTTAGAAGGTGAAAACTCTCAAATTGAGTTTAGATCAGTTAGAAAGTTACCGAGTTGAGCTTAGATCAGTTTTAAGGTTAAAACAAACAAATCCAAAATATATCAGCTAGAAGGTGAAAACTTATACGTTGATTATAGATCAGTTCAAAGGTAAAAACTACAGAACTGCATATGTAATATCAGAGGGTGAAAACTCCCTAAATAACTATATAATATCAGAAGATGAAAACTCCCTAGATAACTATGTAATATCAGAAGATGAAAACTGCCTAGATAAGTATTTAATATCAGAAGGTGAAACCCTCCTATATGAGTATATAGGCCTACTATCAGCTGGAAAGTAAAAACTCCCAAGCCAAGTATCAGAAGGTGAAAAACCACAAATTGGGTACATGTGTGCTAGAAGGTAAAAAGTCACGATTTGGGTATAGATCTGTTAGACGGTGAATAAGTCACGAGTTGGGTATAGATCTGTTAGACGGTGAAAAGTCACGAGTTGGGTATAGATCTGTTAGACGGTGAAAAGTCACGCCCCCCAAGGTATTCCTTCCCACTGTTCCACTCTTGTCACCGCAGATCGCACAAGTGTTGATCCAGACCCCATTCATCATCGACGGTCTGCGCCGCTGCTGCAACTCCCAATCCTTGAGAAAGAGGAAACCAGGCCGCGAGCTGATCACCTTCCTGATCGTGGTGAACGTAGCCATGTGGATCAGCGAGACTTTCGACGTCAAGTCGGTGGACAAGCACGACCTCCGCTACGATTTCTACGGCAAAGGTCTCTGGTCAATCATCAAGCACGTCACCGTCCCTCTTATCGTGTTCTACAGATTCCACGCCTCCGTCTGTCTCGTCGACATCTGGCAGTCAGCTTATGAGATCGGGGACTGATTCGACACGATGGAATGACGTTCGTTCCCCGTTCCGGTCAGCAGGAACTTTTTCTCGGACAGAGTTCCTTCAACTGATAGGAACATGCTAGGGGGGATTTTAATGAACAGATAACAAGTGCGCAAACGCAGGTGATTATTTTACCCCGTATATTAATACAGTCCAATTGTCATAAGAAGAGCCTCTTAGAAATAATCTTGGCATACGCTTGTACAATTAATTGTAAATGACTAGAGAAGGCTAGGAGATGAAATGATCATAAGGATGGGGATATAACCGCATCAAGTATCATATTCGTAAATTTTAGAAATGACACTCAGATGTGAGATTCAAAAACTGGATCATTTACTTAGTGCTGTAAGGATATATCACTTGTCCATTCAGGATACGTCCAATGCTATACCTTGATGACTGAGTGAAGAATTACCCTAGCACCGGACAAATCCTGGATAGCTTAGTGGTTAGACCTTTGGCGGGCTAAGCCAAGGATCCCGGGTTCGATTCCCGTGTTCAGGTGGGGATTTTTTAATGTAAGTATATGTTACCATATTATAAGTGTTATTTTATAGGTATTTTTAATGTCTATGGAAAGTGACGGCTGAAAATAACATGACTTGACGTATTAATACGTTAATGTAAATATAGTAGCTTTTCATTGATATAAATCGATGATATGCACAAGACCTCCAGTTCTCTTATAGGTGATATTCAGTTCATTAAGGTAGAATTTAAAGGATATGTAAACGCATTTATATGAAAGGAGACTTAAATAAATTTAGTAACAAAAATCTTAGCACACGTGGCCGGGTTCCACTCCGGAAAACCAGAATGGATGAGCTTGACGCATGGTTCATAAATCTACCGATGTGGTTCACAGATATTTAGTACTCTTTACTACCGCGTCTTGCTACCTGTTCAGGTTATACGCATATATGATAATTACTCTAACGGGATAGGTATGAGGGAGGAAACATCTTATAGGTACTCTATTCGTATTTGCGTGGAAGGAGAGTAGGAAAACATTTAGGAAAAACCACCCTTAGTAGATATGTAGTTATGACCAGGATTCGAACATCAATATCCCCGCCATAAGCAAGCCAGTCTAGCACGAGAATGACTGACGCCTTAGACCATTTGGTAACTGAAGATGGTGGATATTTAGGTGAAGAAACTATAAATAAAACACCCCATCAAGTGGGCACATGTACAAAGGCTTTGATCTCGTTTGTCTGGTTTACCAGTGACGTAGAGGTCAGAGCTCAAATGTCTGTGGGCCGGATATTTATTAGAACCGGGTTTTTATTGTTCATATGGTTTATCAGTATATATTTACACTCATGTGGTAGAGATAACTAAAGTGGAGTCTATAAGAAAGGTACCGTCATTTGCCTGGAGGTAAAGTAAAAAAAAAATCCCACCTTAATACACCCGGCCCCCGATCCCAAGATTACCCATCACCGACAAACTAGAACAGATAAGATTGATGTTTTAGTCCACTGAACTATCGATGCAGCTAGTGACAAAAATATAATAATTAAAACATCCATATTGGGGTAATTTGGGTCTAAATATTAAGTGTTTTACAAAGACATTAAATTATATTTTCACAGGGATCATATAAATAAATATTATTTAGTTTGTGATCTTAGGAACAGTGTTATCATAGTCTCTATTTGTATCACAGAAGTTTTTAATAGACCTACATTTATTTTATAATGTATTGTTAAAGTCTTAATATAATATTTTCTATAATTATATCAGCATAAAAGATTTTATTTTATTATTTATTTATTTGAGGTATTTAACTTTCACTTTATGAAACGACTGATTACATCACCACACGAGAATTTCTACAAGTGAACGTGAAATGACCTACCAGTTTTACCGGGAAAGCTATTTTAACATACTTCCCAGGGTTCTTTTATAGGCC
This sequence comes from Timema poppense, assembly GCA_902141375.1. Classification (NCBI taxonomy): domain Eukaryota; kingdom Metazoa; phylum Arthropoda; class Insecta; order Phasmatodea; family Timematidae; genus Timema; species Timema poppense. The sequence goes on along the minus strand of CABFOV010004584.1, from coordinate 5,525 downwards.
ACAATCGTCACGGAAAATATGGCTTTTCTTTCTCTCCTAAAGAAGTTGTGCTAAGGATCCTTATCACTAAAAAAAATCCACCAACCACGGCTACCGGTGAATGCAAGGATCATGGTGGAGGGTAATAATTTACAGTAAAAATATAACGGTGACTAAAGTACCCTAATTTTGTAGTGACAAAGTGACCTGCGTGGCGCTGAATACAAGGAGGGGAAGCTACATACTTGTAAATATGTACTTTCAATACCGGGAACCAATTTAACTGATATTGATTTGTTAAAGGAGATATCCAGAACTTTTGGAAATTCGTTCCTCATTATAACAGCTTATATAAATGCGAATTTGCCGCTGTGGCATAGCCATAAGGCAATCAGGCAGGATAGAAGGAACCTAGGTAGGAGACCGAGTAAAAGGGGAGAAAATCCTTGAAGAAGCAATCATGGCTCTACAACCTGAGGTATTAAATAAACTGAGAAACCCTCCTTAAAATGTGTTTAGGGCCGGGGTCAATACACACATTAACGTGACAATATGCAATTGACAAACTTCAGAGATATTTATAGAATGGCAATTGGAGGATCAATTTACCTCTAGCGATCACAATCTGACAAGGTTCGAAGTAAGAGGGAAGCTTTAAGAAGAAGCAACAGAGTGGAACACCAGGAAATATTATATGAAGAGGGCTAACTGGAACACATTCAAGGAGTCTCTTATCCGGCCATCTGTTACAGTGGAAGGGGGTAATGTTAATGAAATAGCTAAGCAACTAGCAAGGTAAATCCATGAAGCCATGTGCATTGCAATACCACTGAGGGAAGTTGAAGTGGTAGCAAACAAGCCCTGTAAGGATCGGTTGCAGAGGCTAAGAGGCTAAGCTCACCTGGTGAGAAAGAGATATCAAAAATGTATGGTTATTCAAGGGAGGAGATTTTTGTTGGGGATCTACAGGGAAAAGAAGGGGAGCTTTGAGTCATCACTAATAGAGGTGAAGAGGACCCGTTGGGAACGTTATGCAAGGGAGGAATTGGAGACGAGCCCTTGGGGAGTCTTATTCAAAATCAGCAAAGATAAGACCTCTAGCCCCAATATTAATATTGAAGAAGGAAGACGGATCGATGAAACAGGTTGGGAAGACTCATCTCATTTGCTGATGAGAACACTTCTTCCTGATGACTCAAAAGTAGGGTAAACTGAAGAACACCAATAACTAGTAATGAAAATGAAGCAGAAGCACCGAACAGGATGAATAGAGAGAATATGTAACTACAACGAAGTCAAGGAGAGTTTTAAGAAACTAAAGAACAACAAGGCCCCTGGGCCAGATGTTATCTCTGCAGAGGTATTAAAGGCAAGGGTGGAAGAGATAGAGCCGTTCTTGGTTGAGTAACTAAATGAATGTTTGGACCAAAGTAGGGTTCCAAATGTTTGGAAGCAAGGAGAAGTGGTGGTCATCAGTAAGGGAGAATACAAGGATCCAAAGCTACCAAAATCTTACTGGACAATATTTTTTTATAAACGTAATGGGGAAAATACAGGAAAAGGTATTGTGCAGGAGGCTGGATGGACATAGGGAAAGAATAGGGATACACCCGTAACAATATGGGTTCCGGAAAGGAAGATATACCGAAGAGGTCATTGCCANTACAATTTTAAACTCAGGCCTTATTTACTGAGTATCAAAAACATTTCCTATTATTATACAGTATCCAATTACATTTATTCTAAACAGGTTTTGTCTCCTATAGTACCTATCTCCGAGATACAATTTCTTTCACCAGTTGGTCTGCCCCGGGTATATTACTTCCCCGGTACCCACCTCCGCTGGTCACCCCACCAAACCCGGACTCTCATCCCAGTCCGACAGTGCACCCAGCAGCTGCAAGCATCCCCTTATCCATCACCTGGGGAGGCGTCCTTGCCGGAGTTGATGCTCCGCCTACACATAAGTGCAAACCACTTCCTTGATTACCTTCCCTGAAATTGTTTCTCCTAACCTACCCATTACTATTACCCTCCCTTCCCTATCCTTTTATAATCTTATCCTAGCCTTACAATTAGCTAACCTAAATAATTTATAACCCTTGCCAGGGCAACTGAGATAATCGGTCAGGTGGAGGTAAAATACTCGGTGGGTGTTTTAATAGATATCACGAGAGCCTTCGACAATCTTTTGTGGCCCGCCATTTTTGGGTGGCTCAGGAAAATAAGATGCCTGAAGACCTTATACAAGAGTTTTCTGGATTATTGCAGGAATCGGTTTGCAGCCCTGAGATGTCCAAACAAGGAAGTAGAAAAAAATATCACGAAGGGATGATCCCAGGGATCAGCCTGTGGCCCAATATTTTGGAATGTGGGATTGTAACCGGGTCTGACAGTTTTGGAATCGTTCCCAGAAACAGCAGGAGCTATGGCCTTTGCAGATGGTCCGTTAATAATCATAAATGGCAAGTCAAGAATAAATTAGCTTGAGACAAGGTGTTGCAACAGGGTACTGAATGGCTTAAAAAAACTGGTGTTAGAGGGTTAAGCTGAACATGGCTACGAGTAAAACCAATTACGTGGTGTTCAAAGGTAAATTAAGACGAAATCCGTCTATTAGGATTGAGAATAACAATCTCAAGAGAGTAACCACGGCTAGGTACTTGGGGATAGCCCTTGATGAGAAAAGGAAATACCAGGCACATATAGAACAAGTGTGCACCAGGGCCTTAGACGTATTGCATAAGATCATTAGTATTGGCCGGAGAAAGTTTCGCATCTCAATGAAGGTTATAAATACGTATCATCAGGCTTTACTAGTGGCAATCATGGGGTATGGAGCCAGCACCTGGGCCCACAGATTGAGGCAGCGAAGCGAAGAAACTGCTCAGCTTACAGAGGAACGTACTTACAAGGATGACTTGTGCTTACAGATATGTGGCCAAGGGATAAATCAACTACATTATTGTGTATAAGACCGTTATACTTGCAGGTTGGAAAGAAAGCTGCATGTTACTGGCTGAAGAGAGGGGCGTTTAAGATGGTGGAAAGGCTGAACAAGGCTGGGGTGAGAACCTAGGCAGGAATATATAAGGAACTTGAGGAGGAATGGGGAAAAAAAGATGGGAAACCAGGAGAAAATTGTAGGTGAACATTTTAACTGTTGCTTTCGATAGCGGAAAGAGTGGGACTAAAACATATCAATCCTTCTCGTTCATTTCCTGACTGGCAAGGGACTGTTTAAAGCTTCTTTATATGAGCAGGGGCTGGCGGAATGTACAATAGGTGATTGTGGAGGGCTGACAACGCCAGAACATGTGATTCTGGAATGCCCTGAAGACGAGGATATAAGGTTGCTAACCGTGGTGCGCGACAAATGGAGGATCAATCAGATGGTGATGACTCAAGCGGAGTTTCAGTGACCTCTGAAGTAAGTATGAGGGAAAGTGAAGTGTAGTTTGAACGAAGTAGGTAGGAAGATAGTGTCTATCATACACAAAGCACATAGAGTTACAAGTGACCGAAGATACCGGCAAGCAGAAGCAACAAGACGAGACTAACCACAGTGCATCTGGAAGGGGGACCGTCGCCGGAGTTTACAGTCGCTGAGGTGACTGAATAAAAGGGACGGCCCACCCAATAGTCAGCGTGTGGCGCTCAAATCCGGGAAGATGACGGAGCTCACCCCGAGGCAATCCAACTCCATACTCTTGGGAACAAGAAATAAGATGGAGAGGACAGCGGACGCACCTCCGAGATCATCGGAAGAAGGGAACGGTTGCGAATGTAGCCAACGTGTTCTAGGGAGGACTAAAGTAACATTAAGGAATATCATAAGAAAATTATGATATATTTTTACAACACTAGAGTAATTGTGAAAATGTAATTAAAATAATCTTTAATATATCTTTAATAATAATGAGGATGTGTATTTTAATAGGAAAGTGGGGGAAATATATATAAAATCTATATAAAAATATGTATATAACGCATTTATCAATTTATTAACTTTAAGTCCAGTGGCGTCATAAAAATACATAAAATAGGTGATAAATGAATGATGGACTAGCTCAGATTTAAAATGGATGCAATATTTGGGTTCACAGCCAACATTTACATTTCACAACAAGAAAATGTATTATCTCAGGGTAAAACAAAATAACAATAATATTGAACAAGGGACTCTCTCAGGACCTTTGGGTCGTGTCGGAAAAAAATATACCTTTACTGTTTAAGTGGACTTATTGAACAAGCAAATATTTAATAAAACAATTTGAAATCCTTAAATATGTATACTATACACATTTATAGTCAATTTCCTCAACGAGGTTGGTCGTTGGACACTAAAACAATAAATACTAAATAAGGTCATTGCATGTTGTCAAAGTCATTACTCTGGCAAAAAGTTTCTTTTCCAGAGTCCATTGTTGAAACATAATATTACGTCAAAAAGAAAATTCTATTGTTGGTGTATAAGATGAAATTAATATTATTCTTTGATTTCGGAGAAATAAATTTAAAAGGTGAATGAATAGTCGAAATTGTGGTAGAAGACAAAGGATGAATCACAACTAAAATTTAGGTTGATATCACCTCATGTGGATGGAGTCGTGTAGTGTGTTCTATCAATTGTTGAAACTGTTACTGGATCAGACAAACTCACTTGTCCTAGCTGTGGTCTGGAGGTAATTAAAGCTGTCCCAAGTACCATATTTTCTTGTCGTGTGTAACACTTTTGGAGTAACTGGCACTAATGAAACCTGCCATTATCACAGTGCTTTATTCCAATGAATCTCCTTTACAAGTCCGCGTCCTTTTGGATCCAAAAAGCAAAGCCTGGCTTCTTATTACCCCTATCCTCTCCCCAACAATTAGAGTCAATTTCTTTTCTCCTTGTATAGTGCGGCCATTATGAGTCTCTTAGAAGACGTAACAAAATTAGATCTGATCAGAATGGTTTTAAAACGTGGACGGAATATCTGGACAAAACCCCGCTAAAAAAAAATTGATCTTATAAATGTATTGTTATTATTATTATTATTATTATTATTATTATTATTGCTAAGAGTTTCCTTCGACGCAATGCAATGTCCGTTGAAAACAATAAGTTTAAAATGAATATATCGAGATTTAATTAAATGTATTATGACCTCTGGCCGCATGACGTGCGAGTCGTATCAAAATAAATAAACGCTTAAGAATAAATTAAAACTAAATTAAAATATAAACCCACATAATTAAAATGATTACATAATGTAAGTTAGTTACTAGGATAGATTAAGGTTTTGAATAGTTAGATTTTATTAGATTATGTTAGATTATCATAGATTAAGATAAGGGATCTTCCGCCTGTGGTTTCAATAATAGGTAGCCGGATTTCCATCTCCGATAGGGGAACACTCGCCACCACTGGTGAGTACTCTGTTCTCACTGGTAATGGCGAGCTCTGGAGAGTACCTGGTGCTCACTGGTAATGGCGAGCTCTGGAGAAAGCCGGGTGCTCACTGGTAATGGCGAGCTCTGGAGAGTGCCGGGTGTTCACTGGT
>CABFOV010004583.1:29506-50953 GCA_902141375.1 Timema poppense | reverse complement strand
GTTTGGTAATCAGATAAATCTTTGCCGGGACCGAGGATTGAACCCCGGACGCCAGTATAGAAGTCTGACACCTTACCCCTAGACCAGCAGGTCACTCAAAAAATGTCGATATCACCACGTGAAGAAAATTACACTCTAGGTTTGTAATGAAGAAATATTTGATTTACTTTGAGCATAACAAGAAAAAGTTTTTATATAAAAACGGCAAAGAATACTGTCTTAGCTCGTGTTACCTACCCTCCCACCTTGACGGGCTGCAATAGGGTGCCGCTTATAACTTATAAGGTAGGATCATAGTGCAATCGGTCAAGGTAGGGCTGCTATATTTCAGTATAAGCAAAGGGTACATTTAGGTCAAATAATACTACTACTACTAATAATAAATGTCAGCTACTCGTGTAGCATTTAAAGAGGAATCATCACTCTACCATCACGTGAATATTACATTTTATTCTCACCAGGGTTCGAACCCAACTGGTAGTTGTCTAAGGTCTTGAAAAGTACAGTCTCTATAAAATATGATATCCTTTAAGATATTTTTTTTGTGCTCCTCCTCTAATTTTCCCTATAGTTATTGTTTGTTTTTTTAACTTTTCCAGCCGGTTCCTTTTTTTTCGCCTGCGCCTCTGTGACGGTGCTGCTGTTTCTGAGACTCGCCACCAGATGGCCGGAGGTCGCCAGGCAATGGGAGAGGGTGGAGCTGGCCATGGCGGACTACGGTTACCCGAGGCGCATGCGTCTCAAACTGACGTCTCTCACCATTGTTGTACTCGTCATAGCGGCCGGTAGCGTGTCTTGTCTACTAAGATAAGGGCTACCGGGTTCGATCCCCGATATGGGAGAAACGTTTATAATCGGTAAACGCGGGTCTACCATTTCCATAGCACGATGAATTGACCGGGTTTTATGTCTGTTATATATTTAAGTTGGTTTATAAGTCATGTTTTTAAAAAAAATTATTTAGCACAGTGTCTTACTACCCGTTCGAGTTATACGCTTGAGCACTAATTACGCTAATGGATTAGGAATCGTGAAGGTTGAATTTAGAGGACGTTAACCCGCATTTGCGTGGAAAGTCATTTAGGAAAAACCACCCTCAGTTCACCCGACTTAGATTCGAACCTCGATCTTCCCGTCATCGGCAGTCTAGTTCAACACGACTATTGCGTTAGCTAACTACGCCACCGAGACAGGGTAAGTCGTGTATTGATATAATCAGTCGGTTCAAAAAGTGAACGTTAAAAACCATAAATAAAGTATATAAAAATACCTATAAAACAACATCAATAATTTATAAAATAGTTTTCAATTCGAGACTTAAAAAATCGTTTGTATTTTTGCCTGTTCTAAATTATTTAATCACTATTATTATTATTATTATTATTATTATTATTATTATTAGAACCACGTCTTACTACCCGTTCGGGTTATACGTACTTACGCTAATGTGTAATGGTAGGGTGACTGTGAGATGAAAATGAAGGACCTACAGTTTAACGTGTAATCCGAACCACGGTGGAGGCCTGGCATTCCCCACATTCACTAAGAAGTCTTGTCAGAGGTGAAGGAAGGGTTTGGTAATCAGATAAATCTGTGCCGGGACCGAGGATTGAACCCCGAACCCCCCCAACACAGAAGTCTGACACCTTACCCCTAGACCGCAAGGTCACCCTAATCACTATTTGTTTACTAGTAAAATAATATGAGCACACCCACACCGGTAGTCGAATGTCAACCTTTTTCAAGTCACGGCACACTGAACAAGGCACTAAAATTGTCAAGACAAACCATCGGTTTTTTTAAAGAGCGATTTTATCATCATAGCAAGCCCAACTCCCGGCTCGCGCGACGTATGGGAATAAAAGGGAAAAGAAAATACCAAGATATTCCAGAAAAGTGTGCAGTGCATTTGTATTTGAATAATTATTACTCGAAATTTTCCGCGGTGACTATGGGGGAAAAGGGGGGGAGGGGACAAAGTGACAAAGTTTCTTGTTATAACACCAGTATGTCCATATTAAGATAGAATGAAGATTTTGCACAGTGTTTATTTGTGAAGCCATTCTAAAATGGTCAAAAACGGCCTTTCCAATTAGGTTTTGATCCCAATACCATCTAATATTTCAACAATGTTCAGTATCAGGAACTTCTATTAACTATATATATCCATTAATGTTTAATCAGAAATGATCCACGTGCAATAGTGTCCGTGTAAACTTAATATTTCTATCTGACTGTATCACAGAGTTGACTGACATGTGATGCACGCTCTTAAATAACGCGTATTAATATTGTGTTTAAATGTATAATAGCTAAAATTCTAATAGCTGTGTTATTTTTTTTTATAAATAATGTTGATCATGGATTTAAAAAGGTTTAGTTTTATTCCTCAATTGTTTTATGTTTTTTTATATCTTCCTCGTGGCACATATACTCACCCTTAGTGGCGGACCGGTTGAAAAACGACGCCGCTCTAAGGCGTCACTATCGTAATAGATTGGAGTGCCATATATTGGGATATCGGAGTTTGAATTCCGGCCAAGTGTACTAATGAGGGTATTTTTATAAATGGCTTTCCATTCTTTATCCACGCAAATACACTTCCTCAAATTATACCTTCATCATACCTAACACATTAAGGTTATTAATACATGTGCGTATTACACTGGATATCATCTCTGAGAGAACTGTATGGTTACTGTTAGGATACAGCGTTGCCATTCTCTTTTTTTTGTGTGTGGTCAATCTTCCCTCAAATATAAGACAAATATTGCAACGCTGGTTGGTCGATGTTGCCAGTAGCTCCTTCTTACTCCAGCACACCCCCTTCAGACATAACTGAGAGCGAGGAGGTTTGGCAACAGTTAACTGAGAGAGAAAGAGCGAAGATAATGCTTTTCTCCGTAAGACCTGCAGTTTATCTCAGAGGTGATATTGGGTGCAGCCCGAACGGGTAGTAAGATGCAGTGGAGATTAAATATTTAAGAAAATCTATTTATCCATCTGACAGGTGAACACCTGCTATCCAACGTGAAAAAGATAGAAAGAGGTTGGCTGTGCTCCAATGGCGGGCTGGACCTGATCAGGTCCTATTTCGTCAACAGCTATGCTCACGTGTTCGGCTTCACCCGCTACTCGCACTGGAAGGGCGTCGCGGTGCTCTTCGTCAACCTCGTCGCGACGTTCATCTGGAACTACGTCGACCTGTTTCTCATCCTGGTCAGTCTGTCGGTAGCACAGCGGTTCAGACAGATCAACGCCCTCCTCTTCAGGGTCAAGGGGAAGGTTAGTTCTCAGTAGTCGTGGAGAAAGGAGAACTGGCAGAGATGTGTTCGGCTATTTTCGTGCTTGCTCGGGATTATGACGTCACCTCGTTCAATATTTACTCTATAAACAAGGTGAAACCCCGCTGCGGTGGCCGCGTGGTCTAACGAGCTACTTTGACAGGGTAGATCAAGGTTTGAATCTAAGTTGGGTGTACTAAGAGTGGTTTTTCCAAAATGGTTTTCTACTCACCTTGCACGCAAACGCTGGTACACTTCCTATACACATAACCTTCTTAATCACTAAAACTATTAGCGTAATTATTATTATTATTATTATTAGCACCGCGTCTTACTACCCGTTCGGGTTATACGCACTTACGTTAATGTGTAATGGTAGNCTTCTTAATCACTAAAACTATTAGCGTAATTATTATTATTATTATTATTAGCACCGCGTCTTACTACCCGTTCGGGTTATACGCACTTACGTTAATGTGTAATGGTAGGGCGATTGTGAGATGAAATGGAGGACCTACAGTTTAACGTGGGATCCGGACCACGGTAGAGGCCTTGCATTCCCCACATTCACAAGATGTCTTGTCAGAGGTGAAGGAAGGGTTTGGTAATCAGATAAATCTGTGCCGGGACCGAGGATTGAACCCCGGACCCCCAGCACAGAAGTCCGACATCTTACCCCTAGACCGCCAGGTCACCAGTTCATAAGGGTTGTGTTACAATTTAGAATCCACCCCTAAGTAAGAGGGCCCAAGGCCGTAAATATGACTTAGTGAAGGGTTGTGAGAGGGGGGAAAGGAGAAATTAGAACATTAACTATTTTGTATTCGCACAACCAAATAAAATAAAGCTTGACGAAACAATTGCGTACTGAAAGCACAGACAGAATTAGTGTTCTCTGCTTTGGAGTATTTCAGAAACGCACTAGGTAGGTGCATCAGAAATGCACCATTGTTTGTAGTCCCTGAACTCTATATGGCAACACCTAACCTAAACTAGCCTAACTCCTGTAAAGATTAAAGGGGTTGTTCCCTGTATTTTTATTATTTTATTGTAATTTTTGTAGAGAACAAGGAAGTGGTTCTCAATAGTTTTATTATTTTATTGGAATTATTGAAGAGAATAATAATACAGTTGTCAGTAGTTTTATTGTGTTATTACTGTAATTATTATTGTAAAAAATAAGGAAGCTTCTCCTGTAATTTTATTGTTTTATAGTAATTATTGTAGAAAATAAGGGGGAAATTATTTTAAAGAGTAAGGACGTTACCTACAATACATGTTTGCCTTGATGCTACCTTATGAAAATGTTGTTTTTTTCCCTCTGTACGCTTTTGATCCATTTCTTCGTGTCCTTTCGATATGAGGTTTGTATACCTCTTGTTTTCGATGTTCTCCGTGACAAGATTATAGATTATACGATTTCTGAGAATTTCTAGTTCGATAAGATTTGTCAGAGATTTTTTTTCAAATGTCCGTTTTGATTAATATATCGTTGTAATAAAAATAATCTGTATAGTGTTGGTCAACGTTTGCTAATAATACTCGTGTTACTAGACTGCCCATGTCCTTGTATCAGAAGCGGCCGTTATATCCTTTTATGGCTGTGACCTCGTTTGAAACCATTACATATTCCTACACTTTTATTACTAGACCTGGGTGACCTGGTGGTCCAGGGGTAAGGTATCAGGCGTCTGTGTTGGGGGTCCGGGGTTCGATCCTTGGTCTCAGCACAGATTTATCTGATTACTAAACCTTTTTTTTTCACCTCTGACAAGACGTGTATTAATCACAACTTGTGAATGTGTGGAATGCCAGGCCTCCGCCGTGGTTCGGATCCCATGTTAAACTGTAGGTCCTCCATTTAATCTCACAGTCACTCTACCATCATTATACATAAGCGTAAGGGCGTATATCCCGAACAGGTATTAAGACGTGGTGCTAATAATAATAATATTACTAGACAAAGCATGCACGGCCATTTTACCTGAGCTGAACTAAATAAATAGGTTTATTTAATCACTAAGTTGGGAGACTATAGGGAACGCTTGAAAAGATCTGTGTTTTTATGACAAAACATTTTTGTGTTAAAAATAGATAAAATATTTGTCTAGTATAGTTATAAAGTTTAATTTCCTTCACACGGTGATATCAACATTTGTTGAATATCTGTCAGAAGTATGGCGGCATTAGCTGAGCAACTTTTTTAAATTAAGATAAAAAGTTGTCATTAAATTCCAGAACACCCTTGACAGATATTAATTTCTTTGAGCGGAAACTTGTACTTCATATATAGAAAGTACATGGAAGAGGGTTTTGTGTTTGACAGGATCTACCGGAGAGATTTTGGAAGAAAGTCCGCAGTGACTACAATGGCGTGGCCCAACTCACTGCTCTACTTGATTCTTACTTGTCAGAGATTGTGCTGCTATCTTTCGGCAACAACCTGTACTTCATAGGCCTGCAACTAAACAACAGTCTCAGGTATTTATTTCACTAGAACTTAATAAAAAAAAAGGGGGGGCGACGGGCGTTGCTTACTCAGAGATTTCGAAGCTATTTTATGAAGCGGGTTGCATCTTAACTTGACGCGCCTAAGCAGTCTAAGCACTATCACACCTAGGCACCGATATACGAAATAGATTTATCTTATTACCAAACCCTTCCTTCACCTCTGACAAGACGTGTATTAATCACAACTTGTGAATGTGAGGATATGCCAGGCCTCCACCGTGGTTCGGATTCCACGTTAAACTGTAGGTCCTCCATTTTCATCTCACAATCACCCTACCATTACACATGAGCGTAAGTGCGTATAACCCGAACGGGTAGTAAGACGCGGTGCTAATAATATATATAGATATACGAAATAGAAAGAGAGGGGGGATAAAATTAGCTGTTCACCCTGAGAGCCCTCTTGTTTATCTGATATTAACACTTCCCCTCTTCCTCTGACGAGCTTACAAAGTCACTAAACTATTTGCATCTTGAAAAAATTAATATGCTTTTTAAAACTACCTTTATCTTGTTTCCTGTTCTAGATAGACAATTGTTATCACGGACTTTTTTTAATCTACATCCTGGCATGAAGACTCCTACATGACAGTTTAGTGACCAAGACAAATAGCCTAAGTTGTACAGGATTTATGAAAAATACCTTTTAAAAAAAACTACTTCAAGATAAAATTAATAATTGTGTGACACTGTAGGATTATTTTTAAAACTATTTAATAATTTGTGTTTTTTTTGTTTCGTGGTTATATCTTTAAAACTCGCTGAATAAAACGTAAATATATTAACACGTTAAGCCCCTCTCCTGACCTGGCATGACGTCACAGGTAGGCCAACGTCCTTAGAGGATTTAATTTATGAGCTTAGATCAACCAATCAATTAACTAAGTTCGCAACTATCTCGTCGCGTATGAGTTGCAGGCAAAAGAGAGGTCGGGGTTGTAATATAGGTGTTTCCTAATAATAACTTTATAATCCCTCCACAAAAAAAAAAAAGATAATTTAAAATTAGATCTACCTCATCTCTACTCCATTAGCAGTTCATATTTAAGGAAAGGTGATGGGCATTAAACGCCCCAGAGAGGGCCCTTACAAACTGCTGCAATAAAATATATCTTTTGACTCTATGGATTGGAGTAATGGTAAGATATTTTAAACAGTGTAATTTAGTTTATCAATTTTTATTTATTTATGACCAAAATGTTACTTAATTATTAATGCCACGTACGACAGACAACTATTTCGAACGATTATTTTCAAGACACTCCTATATCACGGAGAATCTATTGGCTACATTTTACTTGCTATATGGAATAGAAACACGAACGTTCATTGCTGCACCTACAAAAGTACCCCACCTATCTCTAACATGAGCTAGTTCTACCCACTCCACCTCACTACACTCTATCCCTATCTGGAGCTAGTTATATACAGTCCAGCTCATTACACCCTATCCTTCCTATCTTTAACTAAACAAAAAAGAAAGAAAAAAATTGTTTACGTAACATTGTGATTGGCTTAGTAGTAAATGAAAAAGAAGTAACGTCATTCTTGCTCAGGGTGCAACCCATCGGTAAAGAAATGTAGGTACGATAAATTTTAAACGGAGAGTTTAGTTGACAAATTGAAAAGTTTTTCCCCCCTCCAAAACGGATTGCTGTTAAATCTTTCGCATAAACATAATCCAATAAAAAAGATAACCGAATAAAAGGAGCCTTATAGAAAATAACTATCTACATTCTGATAAAAAAAAATTTTAGCTATAGAGAGAAACACTAGGACGGCATAGTTGATAAAGCATCAGAAATGCTTTATCCCCCGCCTCGGTCTTTCATGGTCCTTGGCATTCTCAAAAAAAGAAAGAATACAAAATTGATGAACGAAATTGCAGTAGAGAGCAATTTCACAAGAAATATGAATATATTTCCGGAATAAGTGCACTTTATGGATGGAATGTCACTTATAGGTTCAGTACCGTTTGTGGTCCTTTCGAAGACTAAAGTATTTGGGGAATTAGCAAGTGTTCATCTAGACAGAATAAGAAAATGTTGCGACAGATTAATATTACACGCATTGACGTAGTTTTTGACACGTATGGGAGATCACCCATAGCATTTGAAGAGCAAAAGAGAAGAACAACTGATGAAGATTCACTAATTGTTAGAATAAAAGGAGAGAACACACAACTTTCAAAATAGTAGTCTAGGATATCTACTACGTAAGGAAAACAAAACCCTTTTATGTTTGTTCCAATCGAATTTCATTTTACAGAATTCTTAGGTTCCAAAAAGCTGTCCTCTTGTTATTGGTGGAGAGTTTTTGAATGGGATCGAATGCTCTGAGAAAAACTAGGAACATGTTTCCAGAGTGACATATTTCGCAAGTTTTCACTTGGAGGCTGAGTCTAGTATGTTATTTCATACTTATGAAGCTTTTCAACAGAACTATGCATGAGGTATTGTTATTATTATTATTATTATTATTATTAGCACCACGTCTTACTACCCATTCGGGTTATACGCACTTACGCTAATGTGTAATGGTAGGGTGATTGTGAGATGAAATGGAGGACCTACAGTTTAACATGGGATCCGAGCCACGGTGGAGACCTGGCATTCCCCACATTCACAAGATGTCTTGTCAGAGGTGAAGGAAGGGTTTGGCAATCAGATAGATCTTTGCCGGGACCGAGGATCGAACCCCGGCCGCCAGCATAGAAGTCTGACACCTTACCCCTAGACCACCAGGTCACCCCATTTAGAGATAAATAACATTCTTTTGAGGACTAACCACTATTTAACATTTAACTCTTAATTTAAAACATTAAATGAAATATATTTTGTGTATTGAATTTTTAATTTGTTCACGCATAAAACAATACTTGGATAGCACATTATTCTTATATAAATTAAGGCCCCGTTTAAGGGTTGGTATTAGTGAAATACAGGTTAACTTAGTGTTACCAACGTTAGCACCCTGCGAAATACAAACCATTACTTTTTTTACTCAATGTAAGCTAGCCCACTATTAACATTTCAAATTGAAATTATTTTAGATAAACACTAATTGAAAAAAATCTTTGATCCATACTGAAACCGATATCTATAATGAAAAAAAAAAAATCCATGGCTTAATTTGTTCGGCCTATGTTCAAAAATGTCCCTGCCAAATTTCTTTGAAATGGGTCCACGCAGTTGATTATTACGGTGGAACAAACATCCGAACAGACAGAGAAAAAAAAGCCAAATGGACGAGTTAAAACAAGACCTCAATAGTATAAAAAGCAAACAAAATGTTAAGGTTGAATTAAAATATAGAGGATCTCGAGTTTTTTTAAGAAAATCTTTTCTTTCTGTAATTAATTATTATTTTAAAGACTGGGATGATGTAGTTTTTATTTTATTCTATATTTATTTAGCACCGCGTCTAACTACACGTTCGGGTCATACGGCTATGATGTAGTTCTACGCATTCTTAGTTTAATAAAATTCATATTCATACTATCAATGATTTGTATCTATTGTAAATTGCAGGCATATAAAAACATTATTTTAGGAAATGCATTTCTTTCAAATATTTATAATATTATTGCATTCACAGATAAATAAATGAATGGATATTGAAATTATCTAAGAGCTACCCATGATAAAATATATTTAAGGTGAAATGTAAGAGAGCGTCAGCTATGGTCAATATTTTTGTAGTTTTTTAAATAGAAAAAAGTATTTAACCTAAATAAATAAAATATTTCTCGAGTAACAAAAAAAAAAAAGTTTAATTTGCTACCTTACACATCTCAAAAGTTTTGGAATATTCATGATAAGCATTGCGAAAATTTAGCTTGGACTTTTTCTTCTTAAATTCTCATCAACTATCAAAACGCACATATATATATATATATATATATAGACCTTATATCGCGTCTCTTTACACCCCACCTTAATGACATATTGAAAGAAAAAAGATTATATATTTACCTTGATTTTTCTTTAAAAGTAAAGTTAATTTGAGTTGGTCACCTTTGAGGATTCTTCACCTATATTATCGGTACTCCGCCAAATAAAAGTTTCAATAATAATTAAATAAAGATCTACCTAATTGGTAGCCACAGAACATTTCCACTAAATCTTAAATATATATATATATATATATATTTATATTATCTGCTCTTACCTTATTTTATACCCCCTTGCCTCTGAACAAGTTTAATATCACAACTGGCGGACTCTTTTTCGTTATGACCGACGGTGTTACTACACGCTTCACAAACTTAAACCACAATTCTTATCGCGACCATTAGACTACCATTACAGCGAGTGCTATCCTGATAGATAAGGAATGAGTCGCTTCGCAATCCTGTTTACTTCCATGAAACTTTGGTTTTTCTATATATACATATATATATTTTTTTTTTACCAGAAGACAATTGCCAGAAGAAATCAAACTCGAAAAGGAAATCAAGATGATCGAGACCGATACGAGACTTTCCAAACCATTGTCGTAATATTTCCCTTTTGTTTGACACACTTTGATGTATGATGGATTAAATACCCAAGCTGATATATTGGTTGATTACGTTTATAACCTCATCTAAATATCATACTATTTAAATGGAAAAATTACATCTGGACACTGGAATCGAACCCAAAGGTCCCGGTTTTGATTCCCATGTCAAGGTGTAATTTTTTTTTTTAGCACCACGTCTTTTATTATTATTATTATTAGCACCGCTTCTTACTACCCGTTCGGGTTATACGCACTCACGCTAATGTGTAGTGGTAGGGTGATTGTGAGATGAAATAGAGGACCTACAGTTTAACGAAGAATCCGAACCACGGTGGGGGCCTGGCATTCCTCACATTCACATGAAGTCTTGTTCAGAGGTGAAGGAAGGGTTTGGTAATCATATAAATCTGTGCCGGGACCGAGGATTGAACCCCGGGCCCCCAGCACAGAAGTCTGACACCTTACCCCTAGCACCACGTCTTACTAACCATTTGGGTTATACGCTTATTTACTAATTATACTGATGGTTTTAAGGATTAGGTAGGTTATATTCATAGGAAGTGTACTCGCATTTGTAGAGCGAGAGAGAGTAGAAAACAAATTTGGGAAAACTACCCGGCCGAGATTCGAACCCCGAACCCCCTGTCGTAGGTATTCCGGTCTACTGTGAGAGTGACGCCTTAGAACCGCGCAGGCCATGATTTATTCATGCGCGGTACTAGGAGAGTGAAAGTACTCGTTACTTTTACTGGAGGTGACCTCTGACCTCGAGCACAACAGCGCAGGACAAAGAACAGCCGAAGGTTCCATGACAAACTCTATCGACAACATCCTGTCATTGTATTGAATGAGTGCCCTGAACCTAAGACTTCCGAAACCCGCAGTGGTGGATAAGCGGTCTAAGGCGTCATGCTCATACCCATTGCAATCAGTCATTGCTAAATAATAGGCATATAAAGGTTAGAAACTAGAACTAGTCTACTTTATTTTCACCATGTCTAAACACTTTTTCAGGTTATGCTCATGTATGATAATTAATCTAATGAGGTAGGGAAGAATTTTAGAGGTAATCTACAAGCACTTGCGTGGAGAGAGAGTGGGAAACCATTTAGGGGGGAAAACGCCCTCGGTAGATCAAACCGATATTAGAGCGTAGATCCCCGCCCAGTCTTCAGCAGACCAGCCTTACACAAAAGTGACGCTTTAGACCATTGAAATAGGTCCGAATCGCTTTAAACATCTTCAATTCATTAAAGAAAGCTTACCCTTTCCTCCAACGAGTGGAGTTGACTGAAGAAGACACTAATTTTATTCGTCTAAATATTGTTTCAGACCCAACAGGGACCTCCTCCACACCTTGTACTTCTATTCCTCCTTGACGTACCTTCTGCTGAGGGCTTTCTCCGTCTTGTTGTTCGCTGCTAGCGTGTACGACGAGAGCAAGGTGCCCAAGAAGTTCCTCCAGTCCGTCCCGTCTAAGAGCTATTGCAAAGAGGTAAAGCATTCTCCGTGTCCTTAAAGTGGATCTGGCAAGACGGTAAACAGACCAAACTAAAGGCCCGACATTTTTAAAACTTGAATTTAATAATAATAATAATATTTAGCACCGCGTCTTACTGCCCGTTCGGGTTATACGCTTTAAGTACTAATTACGCTAATGGATTAGGAATTGGGAAGGTTGAATTAGAGGAAGTGAACCCGCATTTGCGTGAAGGGAGAGTGGAAAACTGTTTAGGAAAAATCACCACCAGTTCACCCGACCGAGATTCGAACCTCGATCTCCCCATCCTCGAACTCAACACGACTAGCGCGTTAGCCAACTACGCCACCGAGGCGGTTTTAAAACTTGAAGTTATTATTATAAAATGGGGATTGAAAAGAAATTTCCAAAATTATTTATATATATATATAGTATGGTATAGAAATTTTGCAAATAACTAAAAAAAGTATAAAAATAAGATCTTTGTTGAAGGAGAATTACGAATTTCAAAAACTAATATAAAACAACTATTATTATTAGTGTGGTAGGGAATTAAAATACTTGAAAGTCGTTAAGACGACCACCACAAATAATAATAAAAATAATCTAAATATACTGAAAACTTTAACTTTCAAAATATGAGGTCTCATTTCTAAGACAATAAAAAAAAACTTTTCAGTGTGAAATAAAATTTAAATTTGACATGTGATTAAATATATCTGCCCGGATAACCAAATTATGTCTGAATAAAAGGAATTCCAAAATTGTAAAAAGGGAAAGGTAAAGAGTTCGAAATTAATAAATACAACTACAAGACTATTAGAAGACAGCGCGGCAGAAAAATTAAATTTGACAAATCAGTAAAGGGATCACCTCATAATTATAAAATAAAAGTTGAAAAGATCAAATAAAAAAAAGGGGATAGGGGAAATATATGAAACCTAGGGTGGCCGTCGAAACTGCTAAAATAATAAAAACAAAACAATAATTGATATGGTATACAGTTTACATTTTGTAGAGTGCCAGACTTTTAGATCTTGGGATCTACTCCAGGGAAGGATAATCCTTTGCGATCTACTACGGAACCATAGTGTAATAGGCTACCCTTTGTTTGAGTGGTAACAAATTAATAACCCATTTTGTGTTTTAATAGTAAAACTATACTACCTATAAGAACTTAATCCGTTCACACACTGAAAACTGAGTTTTTTTTTAAAATCAAACAACATAGTACATAATATGCCCGAAAAAAATTATTTTCTCATTAAAAACTTGTCTTTGAAGTTGATGCATGACGCCGCATAATCTTAGGATGGTTTGATTAATGAGAGCTCAAAATTACTCTATCACAAACAAGGCAGGATTGTAAATAGTCATCAGTCAGACAGCTCCGGTATTTAGAATTTCTAAAGTTGAGTTGAGAAAAATCCGCACATCTCTTTCATTTTCTTCTTTCAATCTTTTTTAATCGATCGACCAAACCAGAGGCCGTGGTCGACCGGTAGATCACGATCGACTGTTTGGCCACCTTTGTTGCAGAGGCAGATGAAATAAAACCTGGAAATAAAAAAAAACACAAATTAAAGATAATCTCAAAGGGGATCCGTAGCGCTGCCCCTACATAGACAATTATCTAAGGATAGGCTATCGCCTGTACAGGCGCGATATAATAGTTAAGATAAACAACTTCTGGGTCTGGATTCACTAATGAGTGTAATTCTGCTCCGGCGCGAGTCTAGAAATGACGTTAACTCTGCGCCCAAGACACTCAAAAAGTTGCGCCTTATTATTTGCTCCTTTTCTGTATGCACTGAACAACTCCCTCCAACTCAAAAGGGAGGTTGGGGATCCAGGAGCTTCCAGAAGATTCTTAATAAAAATCAGGCTATATGTTGGAGACAAACCAGAACCTTAACCACTATTTGCCAGAGAGGGACGCACTTAATTTCTTTCCTCAGTAAGAGCAAATTCATCTTTCAGAAACTCTGAGTTCAGTATGCCTTATTTGTTTGAATTAATTGTTCGAGAACCAGTGATTGAAACTAAATACACTTATTGGCATCCATCTTGAGGAAACCTCACACTTTTCGGGAGGGCGTATCTCAAAACTTGGGAATCACTAGTTTGGTGGAAGTGTAGATTGTAGATGTAAGTCTTCTATAGCTGCTAAAACTCCATTGGGCAAACGAGCTGTTTACGAAATACTTCCAAACTATTGACTTGTAAGCCAATACGTCACCATAAGTATATTACATTATTATTAGCACCGCGTCTTACTACCCGTTCGGGTTATACGCACTTACGCTAATGTGTAATGGTAGGGTGATTGTGAGATGAAATGGAGGACCTACAGTTTAACGTGGAATCCGAACCACGGTGGAGGCCTGGCATTCCCCACATTCACAAGATGTCTTGTCAGAGGTGAAGGAAGGGTTTGGTAATCAGATAAATCTGTGCCGGGACCGAGGATTGAACCCCGGCCGCCAGCACAGAAGTCTGACACCTTACCCCTAGACCGCCAGGTCACCGACAGTATATTACAGAATTAAAACGTGATGTGATCATTTACAGAACCTAGACGTAAAAAGAGCAGATCGCTGATTATTATCTTCACTTTATTAACTAAAGACAAATAATAACTAATTAGTATCCCAAGATTGCAAGAGTTGCTTTCGAAATTTTCCTGGTACTAAATACTAATAGGCAACAAAAACATTTCCTAAAGCCAACCAAATTAAATATCCCTGAATCGATTCCAAGTTTTGATTTCAGTCGATTCGATCTTTTTGAAATCACTAAAAAAAGAATCGATACGTGAATCAGATTGAGGACTTGTAATCGATCCTAAAAATCGTATAATCAAGGACAAAAAAAAAAATCGATTTTCAAAAAGATTGATCCAAGATCGAACATCCCTATCGTCACGCTCTTTGAGAAACCTTGACGCTCATTTATCCCATATGTCTTTATATTAGTCTAGTATTTCATTTAATAACCGTCTCCGTGGTGTAGTGGTCAGGGCATCTGACTACGAGAATAGGGGTCCTGGTTTAGATTCCCTACCGGTACCTTTGCTATCTTTCCCTTTAGGGGAGTAATCCCACGGTCACCAAGGTCTGGTTAATTAGACTTAAGTTAGGCTAAGAGGGGACCTGGAGGTCTAGGGTTAAATGTCGGACCTCTGTACTGGGAGTGCGGGGTTCAATCCTCGGTCCCAGCACAGATTCATCTGATTGCCAAACCCTTCCTTCACCTCTGACAAGACGTGTATTAATCACAACTTTTGAATGTGTGGAATGCCAGGCCTCCACCGTGGTTCGGATCCCACGTTAAACTGTAGGTCCTCCATTTCATCTCACAATCACCCTACCCATTACACATTAGCGTGAGTGCGTAAAACCCGAACGGGTGGTAAGATGCGGTGATAATAATAAATAAGTTAGGTTAAGATTCACACCTGTTTCACATCATCATAATAAATATATCATCAAAGTGTCTCATTGCGGGTACGACGAGTAGACAACCTTCTGTGTCAACAGAGCGACAAAAGGCCTACACTTCAGGCGACCTAACCTTGACCCGGTCAAATGTGCCATACTATAAAGAAACATTTATCTATGTGATAGTAATCTTAAATACTACAATAATTTGTGTAGGTGGAGATCTTCTTGTTGGAAGTGTGTTTCGGGGAGGTCGCCTTCACCGGGATGAGACTGTTCACAATCAACCGAGGTCTCATATTGACTGTGAGTTATTCTGTCAGATTTTATATTGATATAAGGTAAAAATTGTATATTATTTGATGATGAAGGGGAGATCGGGGTTCAAATCCTTGTCAAGTCTAAAGAAGGTGGTTTACATAAATGGTATGCCGCTATCTTTACACACTAAAAAGGGCAGATTATTTTTAATAAAAATGCTTTCTTTTTCATCTTTACCCCGTTAGAGTATCATATTTTTGTATAAAAAAGAACCATTTGTAGGACACGTTGAGGAAAAATAAGTTTTTTTATTTTATTATTTAGCACCGCGTCTTACTACCCGTTCGGGTTATACGCTTTAAGTACTAATTACGCTAATGGATTAGGAATTGGGAAGGTTGAATTAGAGGAAGTGAACCCGCATTTGCGTGGAGGGAGAATGGAAAACCCTTTAGGAAAAACCTCCCCCAGTTCACCCGACCGAGATTCGAACCGTGATCTCCCCGTCCTCAGCAGTCGAGCTTCAACACGACTGGCGCGTTAGCCAACTACGCCACCGAGGCGTAAAATGAACCTCAACTGATTCGTAGCAGAGGATTATAGAGAACTATACACCAGGAGTGGAGTCTCTCTCGCCTGATAAACCTACAAGTAAACATCGCACCAAATATCTTTATGGAGGTCGTTCTTTATATCACGTGTTTTGATACAACTCTGATTGTTTTTTTAAAAAACTATCCTACCTAAATAAAATACAGTTATATTGTTGTAGGGTGGCATGGCGGTTTATGGGTAAGGTGTCAGTCAGACTTCTATGCTGGCGGCCGGGCTTCGATCCTCGGTCACGCAAAGAATTATTTGATTACCAAACCCTTCCTTCACCTCTGACAAGACATCTTGTGAATGTGAGGAATGCCAGGCCTCCACCGTGGTTTGGATCCCACGTTAAACTGTAGGTCCTCCATTTCATCTCACAATCACCCTACCATTACACATTAGCGTAAGTGCGTATAACCCGAACAGGTAGTAAGACGCGGTGCTAATAATAATAATAATAATAATAATAATAATATATTGTTGAATTTCCAGGTGGTCAGCATCATCGTCAGTTACCAGGTGATCTTGATCCAGATGAGTGAATCCACGGATCACGACTTCATCTCCGCCGACTTTAATATTTCCATAAACTGCGTAGAGTGATTGAGGATAACGTCAAATATTCAATTTTGTGCGAATTTTTTTAATTCCAATATTATGTTTGTTTTATAATGTTGTCTTTATTAGACCTAGTATTACTTAATACCTGCATAGACGGTCGCACGGTCTGACGCGTCACTTTCAGATTGGTCAGGATTGTCGATAAAACGAAGAATCAAGTTCTAATCGCGGTCGGATGTTTTGAAATAGGTTTTCCCTTCAATTGTTTCCCATTAATTTTATTATTATTATTATTATTAGCACCGCGTCTTACTACTCGTTCGGGTTGTACACACTTACGCTAATGTGCAATGGTAGGGTGATTGTGAGATGAAATGGAGGACCTACAGTTTAACGTGGTATGTCTTGTCAGAGGTGAAGGAAGGGTTTAGTAATCAGATAAAGCTGTGCCGGGACCGAGGATTGAACCCCGGCCGCCAGCACAGAAGTCTGACACCTTACCTCTAGACCGCCAGGTCACCACTAATTTTACTATCGTTTTCATTCCTACTTAATTAGCGTGATTATTAGTGTATGAGTATAACCAGAAAATTGACTGAAAATCATCATTTTATTGTAGACACACACAGGTTTATAACGAATCAACTTTTGTTGAAATTAAATATAAGTGAACAGTATTTTTCTAGCAGAAACAACTTTCTATAAATCCGTTTGTCGTGTTGAGCTCGACTGCTGAGGACGGGGAGATCGAGGTTCGAATCTCGGTCGGGTGAACTGCGGGTGGTTTTTCCTATTCTCCCTCCACGCAAATGCGGGTTCACTTCCTCTAATTCAACCTTCCCAATTCCCAATCTATTAGAGTAATTAGTACTTAAAAGCGTATAACCCGAACGGGTAGTAAGACGCGGTGCTAAATATTATTATATTATAAATCCGTACTTATTTGCTCAGTTGTTATAATAAAAGTCATGAAATTTGTTTTTCCTATACAGTAGGATTTAGCTAATTTGACATGGGATATTAAAAAAAAATTTGGATGATTCTAATCTACTACGATTGCCCATAAAACTTCTATTTAAATCATTAGTACAAAAATAACATTTAATTTGAATTTTAAAAGGAACTATTTGGATAGTTAAACACTATTAATTTTTTTTCGAGCTTGTACTCATTCAAACCTAGCTTAAAATATACCTATTAAGCCAGCCCATTTGCCGAGAATGTCAGATAAATTTGGAGTTAACCTATTGACACATTAAATTAGAAAGAGGGGAATTATACACCAGCGGTGATTGGGTTTCCTAATACAGGGGACGTGTTGGTTCCGTTTTCATAAATTCTGATCGAGGTCTACCTTTTTCGTATGATAATTTTTCCAAGTTTTTTATAATCATGCTTGAATGTTTCATGTTTTCATGTATGTATTTATCGTGTATATGTGTTTTATATAGCATTATATAAAATGTGTGTGATTATATGTAGTATATTTTGAGGTTATTAAATTATTATGTACCAGCTGCCTAGATACTCATTAAAATGGTTAATTCGAATTTTGGAAGCTTTGAATTTTTTTTTTAAGTTATCCCTAGGACTTCAAATTAAAATAAATGTTAGGGGTACCGCACAGATTTCCACTCGTTTTTATCTTAAAATAGACATTTACTAAGACTCGTAAAATTTGTGAAAAAAATAATTGGTCTATACAATGTTTTAGAAAAATTACACCAACCAAAGATCGTAAATGAAATAATATACACCGTTACTTACTCAATGGTATTAGGAACTAGGAACACTGTTACAGAAAACTTGAGCAAAGAGCAACATCTTTGTCCGCTAAAGAGCATAATAATTATTAGTTTTATAAAAATATATTTCAAATAAAAGATTTGTCAATGATAAGTAATTCCTTATATCTCAAATAGTTGCTGAAAAATGATGAAAATTGGAAAATTTCTCCATGTAAAAAGTCCTCAAAATCATTTTCACGAGAAAATGAAAGTCGCTATTGTGTTTATAATAATAAACAGTGTCTTAGTTATAAAATTTAATAAAGATTGTTGGAGCAAATTAAAAAAAAAATCTTTTTGCCCTTAGGTAAACTACCCTTAATTTTAGGGTTAAATATCTAGTTCCAAAATCCCCTCAGTGGGACCTTATGAAAACCCTATGCATCTAATCGGTTAAATGGTTTCGGCTCCCCCTCGAGGTATAGACAAACAGGCGGCAATCAGAAAACTACTTTTTTTGGTCTCAGAGGGTCATGAAACGTCGACATTTATCAAAATTTTGATTTCGATTTTTTGACGATCACAACACTTTTTTTTTCCTCCTAAGGGTCAAAAGAAAATTAAAATGTCTACTGTTCAATATTGCAAAATAAAACATACTGCGATATTGATATCGTGTACACAGTGTGGCATCACCAAAGGAAAAATTATTTATGGTCGCATAGAACGTTGCTGATATTCCTGATGACTTTAAAATATTTGTTGACTGTTTCTGGAGTTATAATATATCTATATATATTAATAAAATGAAGAGTTGGTTTGTTTGTCTGTCATAAGCATTGTACTATATCTAACGCAAGCAGTGGTCTGACATTTTAAAATCTGTAGCCTCTGTACACAAACATGTACACCTCAAAGCTGCATGGAATTTTAAAATTTTGGTTAGATTTTTAATTTTTTTTGTTTGTATCACCCCATCTTACAACCTTCTCGGGTTATACGCTTATGTACTAATTACGCTAATGGTTTTAGGGTTTAGGTAGTTTAAATTTAGAGGAAGTGAACCCACATAGAGTGAGAGTGGAAAACCATTTAGGGAAAAACCGCCCTCAATACACCCGACTGAGATTCGAAATTCCATTTTACCGTCGTCGGTAGTCTAGTCTAACATAAGAGTGACGCCTTAGAGCAGGCGGCCACCGAAACGGGGTTTTTAAAATTTATCCAACAGTAGGTCATAAAAAATAAAATGAAGATATTTTTTTTTACTATCTGTCTATTTGATGAAAATGTAGCTTTGTCCGAGGTGGCCAAGCAATTTATTGCGAGGTTACCCCGGGCAACACCGGGTACCTCGTGTTAAGCTAGACCACCAAAGACGTGGAGATCGGGGTTCGATCCGGTTAGGATGCACTGAGTATGGTTTTCCCTAAACGTTTTCCCACTCACTTTCCACGCGAATGCGGGTGCACTTACTCTTTATCAAAACCTTTATAATCCCTAACACGTTAGTGTTATTAGTACATAGGCGTATAACCTGAACGGTTAGTAAAACGTGGTACGAAAAACCAACATATTTTCACGATTTTTATTTCTTTATGATTTGTGTCGTGTCTGGAAACGAACCAACACAGAACGAGAACGACAGACACGCTTTTAATCGAATTATTTTTGGTAATTTCACAACAGTAGATGAAGATGTCTGCATGTATCTCACTTTGTAGGTGTATGCGCGTATTTGAGTAGTTTGGTTTTTAATATTGATTGGTCCTTCAGCGCAGATAATATGGAGACACGCGGACAAAGCTGTTATTACAATTATGATCCACGCAGCTTGCGCCCGGTCTAGGACGACTGGGTGCTGGTAGAATGGGTGCCAAGACAACTGGGAACTGGTAGAATGGGTGCCAAGACAACTAGGAGCTGGTAGAATGGGTGTCAAGACGACTGGAAGCTGGTATAATGGGTGCCAAGACAACTGGGAACTGGTAGAATGGGTTCCAAGACAACTGAGAGCTGGTAAAATGGGTGCCAAGGCAACTGGGCACCAATGTATAAACGTAATATTGTTTTTACCAAGCATTCATTTTTGGAGTTGTTTTTTGTAAATTTATAAAGATGGACTACTTAATATTATAAAATTTAGAAAAAAAATAATTATAAGACAAAAGCCATGAAAATTAAAAATTTTGCCTAAAATAAACCACGTAAAGATGAATTAACCTAACACAGCCATACCTAACTGGCACCTAGTTGTTTGTTTTCTTTTCTTACAATTATAATAGTTTAACCAGCACACAGTTGTCTTGGCGCCCAGTATTACCAGTGCCCAGTTGTCTTGGTACCCAGTCTTACCAGAACACAGTTGTCTTGGCGCCTAGTCTTACCAGTGCCCAGTTGTCTTGGCGCCCAGTATTACCAGTGCCCAGTTGTCTTGGTACCCAGTCTTACCAGCACACAGTTGTCCTGGCACCAGGTCTTACCAGTGCGCAGTTGTCCTGGCACCAGGTCTTACCAGTGCGCAGTTGTCTTGGCACCAGGTCTTACCAGCACACAGTTGTCTTGGCGCCCAGTATTACCAGTGCCCAGTTGTCTTGGTACCCAGTCTTACCAGCACACAGTTGTCTTGGCGCCCAGTCTTACCAGTGCCCAGTTGTCTTGGTACCCAGTCTTACCAGAACACAGTTGTCTTGGCGCCTAGTCTTACCAGTGCCCAGTTGTCTTGGCGCCCAGTATTACCAGTGCCCAGTTGTCTTGGTACCCAGTCTTACCAGTGCGCAGTTGGCCGCACCCGTTTGGCGGCGCCCAGAAAAAAAAAATTAACCATAAGACAAAATCTAATTATTTAAAAAAAATAATTATACTGATAAGATTGATTTAATTTAATTAACTGATAACAAGGCCATTGAGCCCTGTACTTCCGTCGAACGTGTGACTCAACAGTAACCAGGTTCACACTCCCACGCTGGCCAACTTTCACACCTTGATCCGATACCGTCGTGATAGTTTCAGGTGCGTAGAGACTAGGTCATGGTCAGGTCCGGATCAAGGCACGTGACAAGTCTGCCACGCACAGCTCCCCC
>CABFOV010004583.1:0-12993 GCA_902141375.1 Timema poppense | reverse complement strand
GGGGGGGGCGGGGGCGGAGAGTTGTATACTAACAGAAAACCACACTTTTAGGTAAGATAGAAAACTAAAATTTGCCACGAATGTAGTAGGATTATTTCAAATACCTAAATAATTATTATGTACTTAAAATTTTTATTTGGGTGTTGGTGAAATAGAGAGCTTTTGTAATTTTCTAAATTCATACAAAAAAAAAAACTTACCCAGTGTGGTGGAGGATTTAAATTTGTCAAAAAGGTTTAAGACCCAGTATCAAACACCTTACTTAAAACTATTTCAAAATTAAAGTATCTGAAAATGTAGGGAAGAAGAATCAACACCAAAATAATTTCCAAATGAATTGAATCAAACACTGCCCGAACAGAAGAAAATTGAAATATAAATACATGTAGAGAAGAAGTCAAACGGATTAAATTATACAGCTAGAAAAATCTAAATATGAGAAATTTCAAAAATATATACTACAAAAAATCACTTTAGCTGAAATATAAAATTGACATTTATCAGAAATGTAGTGTAGAAATGTAGTACCAACATAATCCATACATATTTTAAATCTCGTGGGAGTGGCTAAAGTAGGGGGAATTTTAAAATTACAAAAATTTAATAAAAAATACTTCTAATTGTGGTAGAATATTGTAATTTTGTAAGGCACCAATAAAATATACTCCAGACACACTTTATTTATTTGATTTGTTAAAATTCAAAGCTAAGGACTGGGAAATGAGGTGAGGGGAGTTCCGGTCCCGATATTTTTTAAATTAACAGTCTTTGCAATA
Organism: Timema poppense; assembly: GCA_902141375.1. Classification (NCBI taxonomy): domain Eukaryota; kingdom Metazoa; phylum Arthropoda; class Insecta; order Phasmatodea; family Timematidae; genus Timema; species Timema poppense. The sequence continues at coordinate 12,217 of CABFOV010004583.1, read as the reverse complement.
ATTTAATCAACCCAAAGTTTGAAATGGCCCCCGCTCGGTTGCAGGCGAAAGCCATCTTGAGAAATAAAATAGAACCCGTCATCCTCATTTCCATTGCCAATAAGATAAGAATGAAGAATGACGTTGAGCACAGGGTGGCCCCTGTATAACTCAGTGGTTAGAGCATTGGTGCACTAAGCTAAAGGTCCTGGGTTCGATACCTTGCGTACCATGTAATGACCTCTTCTAGTTCCCGATCAAAGTTATTTTGCAATGACCATCAATAAATATCAGGGCCAGTCCATCGCGTACACAGGTATCAATTTAATAACACCTTTCTTTTCACATGGACGGTTTTCCGTTGTACGTTTGGGCGGTCTAAGACAATTGGACGCCGCCATTTGGGCGCTGGTAAGACTGGGCGCCAAGACAACTGGCTGTTAGTGTAAAAACAATATATAAAATATATATTATATATATATAATATATATTTTACTAAATATTCATTTTTGGAGTTGTTTAAAAAAAATTAGTAACAGAGGGAACTAAATTTGGATATATTTATAAAATTAGACTACTTTATATAATAACATTTTGAAAAAGTTTCTATAGAGAAAAAAAATCATGAAAAATAAGAATTTTGCGTAAAATAAACCACGTAAAGATGAATTAACCAAACCTCGCCTAACCTAAGTGGCGCCTAGTTGTTTGTTTTAATTTTTTACAATTATAATATTTAAAAATATTGAGCCTGGCACCCATTTGTCTTGGCGCCCAGTCTTACCAGTGTCCAGTCGTCCGGATCCCACGTTCCAAGGTCAGTTCGTTAAACTATCTTTTTTTTTTATCCGCACCAACCAATAATACTTCATAATATTGTGTATGAAGAAGTTATAACGTAAAGATGAATCAGTTCTTAACACATATCCTTATTTTATATCCTTATTTTAGACATTATATTTAAGTCAACCTACTTTTCACGTTTTGTCACAAAATTTAAACCGATAAACACTTTATTAAGATTTAGATTCTTTCCCCCTTCGTTAATTTTATATTATAAATAAAGAATAATCCAAAACCCTAGCTCTGTCGGTAGCTTGTCTGTCTACTGAGCTAAGGGTCCCGGATTTAGAATCATGGCTTAAGAGACACATTTATCGTGGGTGAAATGTGGGTTTAAACCTTTCACATTGATAATTTAACGGCTGGGGATTGGATGTTGTGCCTGTCCTAGTCCTAAGTTAGATTATCGGTAATATGAAGCTACGACAGGCCTAGCCAGCCGGTAGTGGAAAATATTATTATTATTACCACCTGGCCTTACTACCCGTTCGGGTTATACGCACTTACGCTAATGTGTTAATGGTAGGGTGATTGCGAGATGAAATGGAGGACCTACAGTTTAACGTGGAATCCGAACCATGGTGGAGGCCTGGCATTCCGCACGTTCACAAGTTGTGATTAATACACGTCTTGTCAGAGGTGAAGGAAGGGTTTGCCGGGACCGAGGATTGAACCCCGGACCCTCAGCACCGAAGTCCGACACCTTACCTCTATACCACCAGGTCACTCTCGATACTAGAAGATTAGAATTAGAGCTAACTATCACCGTTATTTATAAGGTTTGTGTATTGTGAGTAGCCGTTATTTATAAGGTTGGTGTATTGTGATTAAACGTTATTTATAAGGTTGGTGTATTGTGATTTGCCGTTATTTATAAGGTTGGTGTATTGTGATTTGCCGTTATTTATAAGGTTTGTGTATTGTGATTTGCCGTTATTTATAAGGTTTGTGTATTGTGATTTGCCGTTTTTTAATCGCTATCCATACGTAGAGTAAAAACCAAGATATTGACATATTTTGAAGTCAAATTGGTTACCTAATAAGATGATAAGTCTGGTGAAGGAGGTATGGACACATATTGGCCTTTATTGGGTAATCCATTGTGGGGCTGTAATCGTAAATGTTTAAGTGGTTTCTAATAATGTTCATGTTTTAAATGGTGAAATATATAATAGTGTTAGATGATAATTTCCTGGTTACTGCTAACCACTTACATCCGCTAATTATATACACGTTATGAAGCGGCGGGGGAAGCTTTCTGCTTTATCAGAGATAAGACTGTGGAATGTGGGAAGACAAGGTGTGGGTCTGAACAACGCGAGAAATGGGCACTGTTAATTGTGGGATGTGGGAAGACAAGGTGTGGGTCCGAACAACGCGCGAAATGGGCACTGTTAATTATCAGAGATAAGACTGTGGGATGTGGGAAGACAAGGTGTGGGTCCGAACAACGCGCGAAATGGGCACTGTTAATTATCGCCTTTTTTTTTTACAAAATCCGAGTGCAAGTCAACTTATCGACAAAAAAAGTGGTCGACACAAGAGGTAAAAGTCATCGACACACAAAAGTAGCAGGTAGAAGTGGTCGACACGTATAGGACCATGTCATCGACACGATAATAATAAATCTTATCAATAACTATTTTATTATATATAAATCAAACAAAGAGTTTATGTGTGTGTGTGTTAAAGGGGCATTGCGCGATATTTATCACAAGCAGGGGTCTGATTTTTTTTTAAATACCTCTTTTGCATGGACATGTGCACCTCAAAGATGGAATTTTAAAATTTGAATTATACATTTTTAAATAAATTAAATGCTGGCTGGGGAAGTATAAATCATACATTGTGTGTTTGTGTTGTAAACTATTTACATTAGTAGACAAATGATGTTTCTTTATCAAATAAAGCTTTCACATAGGTAACGTTTGAAATCGTGATTTAATTTTCTCTTATATTTACATAGACAAATATTCATAGAAATAGATTAGATTAATTCTCCCACTAAAAGATAGCTTAAAATACAGAATAGACAGATTATTATCATCATTATTATTATCACCGCATCTTACTACCCATTCGGTTTATACGCACCTACACTTAATGTGTAATGGTAGGGTGATTGTGAGATGAAATGGAGGACCTACAGTTTAACGTGGGATCCGAACCACGGTGGAGGCTTGACATACCTCACATTCACAAGTTGTGATTAATATACGTCTTGTCAGAGGTGAAGGAAGGGTTTGGTAATCAGATAAATCCGTGCCGGTGTGGCAGGAAATCTTTAGACCAGGAAATTTTTAGGTAGTGGTTCCTTGTTAATGCCGCCCTTAGGGAGTGTGTGAGTGTGTGTGTGTCAGAACAAATCAAAACTCATTTGTTACTGTATCTTTTCGGACGTTTATTATTTTGATTGCATGTATTTAGTTTATTGTTAGTATGGATAAATACTGCCTGTTCAGGCCTTGGGAAGAGCAGCCAACATCAAAAAGTCAAGATTCTCTTTTACACGAAGATAGCTTCAGGGAGTATTTTTTTTATGAAAAGTTTATAAATAATAACCTACTTATTTATCATTTGCTTGCCCAGCGATGGTGGAAATATTAATCTTAAATATAAAATTACCCAAAATGTAAAGCTTTTTATTTATTTTTATTTAGGAAGTCATGAAGTATCGACATTTATCAAAATCTAAAGTTCAATTTTTTGACGATCACAATATTTTCTCTATCCAAGGGGTCGAGAAAGTAAAAACTCCAAAGAGTTTCTAGGGGCATCCATTTTTTTTTTAAAGTTAAAGACTACTTTAAATAAATTCTTAAGTCTTACGGCATTCGATTTTAAAAAGATTTCAGAGTAAGGCCTTTCTAAATAACTTATAAAGGCGTGTGACTACTTCTATAATTATATAATATAATTTAAAATGTTATATATTTGTATGTGTGTTTAAATTTAAATCACATTTATGGGGGGTGCCAGATTAAGAAGGGTGTCAAATATTCAAAGGCTTTTGACATAATATGCTAATTAATTGTCTTTTATTTTTCCCTTTTAAGATACAAAAAAAACCACCAAAAAGTTACCAGACCAAATTACGTATCCCTACGCGGAATCAAATGATTTGCAAAAACATGTGTTTAGCAGCTGTCACTTCTCACATTCAAAATGTATTTATATACCTAAATGTTGACTGTCAGAAGTCAGCTGTGAGCTGTCAAGTCAGCACCAAAGAAGCCACGGGGATACTGTAGGATTAAAAAACACTGGTATTGATTCTGTGAAGGTTTTGGTAAATAGTTAAGGTGTGAGAGGTTTAATAAAGTAGTATTAATATCCTTGAACACGAATTTCCTAGTCAACATTGAGATTTAATGACCGTTGTTTCGGTGTCAAAGAGATGCCGTTCTTTTGAGTGCGTGCCGATGCTGTACTAGAGTCTTTCTTGCATTCAGACTAATAATATCCTCGACTAATGTTTTCCGCTTACTCCGGGACCGAGGATTGAACCCTGGACCTCGGCACAGAAGTCTGACACCTTACCCATAGACCACCAGGTCACCATAGTAGACAGACAAATAATCAAATAAAATCCCATTTACATATTTATGAAAACAATGTTACATTAAACCTGCTTTGGTGGCTTCACGGTTTAAGGTGTCACTCTCGCAATAGTTTGGACTGCTGATTATGGGGAAATCAGGGTTCGAATCGGGTGTACTGAGGTTGGTTTTAAACTAAATGGTTTCCCACTCTCTATACCCAAATGTGGGTGCTTTACTCTACAGCTTCCACAACATTTTAGTCAAACCCCAGGGTGCGCACCTCAGCCGTAATTTTTAAAATAAAATTTAGTTTTATACCGCGTGGCTACTGGGAAGTGAATCACTAAACTCCATTAACAATTTTTTTTTAGCACCCCGTCTTACTAACCGTTCGGGTTTACGCCTATGTACTAATTACGCTAATGAGCAAGAGATTTGGATAGTTGAATCTAGACGAAGGGCACCCGCCTTTTGCTTGGAGTAAGATTGGGAAACCACCGAGGGGAAAAGATCACCCTCAGTGCACCCGACCGAGTTCGAACCACGATCTCAGAGATCAATCCAACACGTGAGTAGCACGTTAGACCACGCAGCCACCGAAGTTCGTCAGTAACATTTTAAACGTTAACTATGTAGCTGGTGACCTGGCGGTCTAGGGGTAAGTTGTCAGACTTCTGTGCTGGCGGCCGGGGTTCAATCCTCGGTCCCGGCACAGATTTGTCTGATTACCAAACCATTCCTTCACCTCTGACAAGACATCTTGTGAATGTGAGGAATGCCAGACCTCCACCGTGGTTCGGATCCCACGTTAAGCTGTAGGTCCTCCATTTCATCTCACAATCACCCTACCATTACACATTAGCGTAAGTGCGTACAACCCGAACGGGTAGTAAGACGCGGTGCTAATAATAATAATAATAATAATAATAATAATAATAATAATAATAATAATAACAATAACTATGTAGCTGGGGAACTCTTTAGGGTGTTCTCATCCATAGTGAGTCTGACACATTAGACAATGTGACTACCTCTTCAGGTAGCTACAGAACTAAGAAACATAGAGAGCAGAAACATGGTTTTAACACACATATTGTCAGCCTGAAGTATTAAACTTCGTGATCGCTGGCGTGGAAGGATTCCAAACGAAGGACCATTAAACTATTTAACTATTGATAAATATTTGGGGGAAACTAGAAGACGTGAACCTCAGGTTATTTTTTAGTTCCCATCCAAATAATATATAAAAATTAAGTGCTTTCTCGTTTGTTTATTTTATCTATTGGACATCCCCCCCACCCCCCCACCCCCCTATTTTTAAATTACAAACTTTCCATTATTTATGATTATTGTGGTGTAGTCCTTTTATAAACTCGACAAATTTTAATTCTCTTTTCATGTCAAAAAGAATATTTTAAAATAATTTTGGTAAGATTTGAAGCTAGTACCCCCCTTAATCTACTCCTTTTACGTTCCCACATACCCATTTTGAAATTTTAGGATTTATTTGATTACATTATATGGTGTATTAATTGCTTACTAAATTTCAATTTTAAACAAAATTAGAAGGTAGTGTTCTACATTAGTTGTATCATTTTCGATCTCTTCCATTTTTCAGGCCTCAATGATGAAATTTGTTATGTTCATACGTTATTATGTTCTCCAGGAAGGTCTACATCACCAAAAAGTGTTTTTTTAAATATTAGTTTTAGTAATCTTGAAAGGAACCTTCTTTCCCATTTACCGCTTCATTTTGAAATTTAAAGATAAGACCTTAATGGAAGATTGAGGTTGTTCTTTAACCCACCGGACAGATCTGAATCTTCTTAAAAGTAAATCATTACTAGATTTTGAGAATTTTTAAATCTTACATTTTACCAGAACCTTTTATAAATAGTAGATATTTAACACTTATTTTGTATTTTGGAGTAATACCTCTACATTATTGGCGAACATTCCATTTTATGTCCCTAATAAAAGGTTTTATTTACTTAACCCCCTTTCCCTTCAGTATTTTCTATATTTAAAATATTTAGTTTCTTATGGTTATTTGGAGGGGTCTTAATACCTTATTGAAGAGTTTCAGTTTTTTTTTGCACAGAGAAAAATAGTTGTTTCCATTAGTTTCGGAAATTATAACCTCTCGCGGCACCACTTAAACAACGCCTAATTAGAAATTTGGAATTTTTTAAGACGAATATGGCTATCTTGAGTTAACCTTCCAGCTGTATGCCAAATTAAAATTTTCTACCAAACCTATTTTTTATATATATAAATACCCCCCCCCCCGTCCCCCCTGTTTACTTAATTCCCAGTAAAAAAAAACATTTTTAGCTCTTAATATTTATTTGAAGTGGTCTTTTACTTCCCTGTTTAGTTTACAGTTTTATACCACATTGCGAAGTAGGTTTTTTTAAATACATATTAGTTTTTGAAATTTTGAGACCTCCTCCCTTATCATTATTATTATTATTATTAGCACCGCGTCTTACTACCCGTTCGGGTTGTACGCACTTACGCTAATGTGTAATGGTAGGGTGATTGTGAGATGAAATGGAGGACCTACAGCTTAACGTGGAATCCGAACCACGGCGGAGGCCTGGCATTCCCCACATTCACAAGATGTCTTGTCAGAGGTGAAGGAAGGGTTTGGTAATCAGATAAATCTGTGCCGGGACCGAGGATTGAACGCCGGACCCCAGCACAGAAGTCTGACACCTGACACCTTACCCCTAGACCACCAGGTCACCTCCCCTCCTACCTTATCCTTCTCTCCAATATATATATTTCAAAATTTAAGGTTTATTTGGTTATATAGAGTTGTATCTTTATGTGCCTGCCAAATTAAAATTTACTATCCCCCCCCTCTTTTCCCCTCCTGTTTCTCGAAGTCCCAATTAAAATTAAACATTGTCAGCCTTGGAGTGTTCTTTTACCTGCCTGCTAGATTCTAGTTTTTTTTTTATCATACTGGTAAGTAATTGTTTGCTATTGGTTTTGGAATTTCGGTAACCCTCCCCCAACAGCCATCCCCCAGTTTATGAAAATGATACAAAAATCTTTGAATGGAACTGTGCACTTCACAGTGCCAACGACGTGGTGTTTGATTGTTGTACGCATGCGCACATAGGAGGGGATGGGACTGCCAGGTAGAGATAGCACTGTTTCTCTCGCAGTGCCGGCTCTGGCACGATGGTGGAAGGAAGTTTTTTTTACTCAGCGTGTGTTGTGCTTAAAAACCGTGTACCATATTCTTGAATGTAATAAAGGGTATAAGAGTGTAGAATTATATTATTATTTTGCTTCCAGCTATTCTATTTGATTAATTTTTTTTCGGTTCTTTTATTTAACAGAAAGACTGAATGCGCTTGCAGTACTTTCAATGGAGAAAAATTTCCTCAGTTGTCATCCAGAGATCAAGGAGAAAATTATTGAACTTTTTGCGCAAATTAAAACAAGAAGAATGGATTTCAGTTTTAAATGAATAGGTCAAGCTTGAACTGTAACAATTTAAGTTAAAGTAAATAAAGAATATTTTTTGTTTGTTAAGATTTTATCAAGTTCCTGAATAAATGTTCTTTTTATACATATTTTTTCCTTTTACACAATTTTAAAACAAAGGCTAAACATTTTCTGGAGCAGCACCCCCTTTAATTTTAGCTACGAGTCGCCACTGGTTGTTTCATAATTTTAAAACTTAATAAGTTCTTTAATAGTACTCAAGAGCCTACCTCGAGATCACTGGTGTAAGTTGTCCAATATGTGAGTTTTAATATAGGCTACTTTTATATAGATAGTAAAATCTTTATATACCTTGACATTCAATTTGTATCATTGTGTTCTTGATGGCTATAAATTGTGTATGATTTATACTGCGCCAACCAGATTTTAATCAATTTAAAAAAATATAATTCAAATTTAAAATTTCAGCTTTGAGGTGCACATGTCTATACACAAGAGGTATTTTTTTTGAAAATTTCAGACCTCTGCTTGTGATAGATATCGCGCAATGCCTCTTTAACACACACACACACACACACGCACACACACACACACACACACACACACAAACTCTTTATCTTATTTATAGATTATATTATATTTTATTATATTACAAAATAGTTATTGATAAGATGTATTATTATTGTGTCAATGACTTGACCCACCTAACTTTTAAATATTCTTGTACAGCTTGTCGATGAGTTTTTTGTCGACAAGTTCGTATGGTGCCCGCAAGTACAAATATAAAGATTAATTTTCTTCCCCTACAAAACACCAACACACACAAATCCTAATGGCGGCATTAACAAAGAACCACTAACTAAAAAGTTCCTAGTCTAAATATGTCCTGCCACACCACCCTTAGGAATTGTAGCTGTACGCGTGTGTGGGTGTGGACAAAAGCCAGACCTCAGAACACATCTGAACTCATTTGTTTAGTGTATATTTTCGGTCGTTTATTAATTTGATTGCATATATTAGGTTAGGTTAGGTGAGGTTAGGTGTAAACATTCAGGTACGCCACTGATTAAACCAGTATTAAATATAGGCCAATATAAATATCCAAAGGCTTTTGACAGAATAATATGCTAATGAAATGTGTTTCTCTTCTTTTTAAAGATAAGATTAAAAACACTTGTGTTGATCCAATGAATTATTATTATTATTATTATTATTAGCACCGCGTCTTACTACACGTCCGGGTTATACGCACTTACGCTAATGTGTAATGGTAGGGTGATTGTGAGATGAAATGAAGGACCTACAGTTTAACGTGGAATCCGAACCACGGTGGAGGCCTGGCATTTCCCACATTCACAAGATGTCTTGTCAGAGGTGAAGGAAGGGTTTGGTAATCAGATTAATCCAATGAAGCCGTTGGTAAATAACTAAGGTGTGAGAGGTTTATTAAGGTAGAATTAATAACGTGACTCAAGTTGGCCCGCCACATTGCTGAATTTTTTTTTGTCTTATCTTTTGTGCTCTATTTGTGCTCATATGTGCCCGAACATTAACAATTGTGCTGTGAAACTGGCCAATTTAAAAAATATTTAATGTGGGGGGCCAACTTGAGCTCAAGCTATTTGTGCTCATATGTGCCCGAAAATGAACATTTGTGCATTAAAATTAGAAAATCTAGAGAACATTTAATGTGGCGGGCCTAAAATGAGCATTCCCTATATCATAACCTGTAGAAAAATTGAGTTCAAGCTGGCCCGCCACATTTTTAAATATCCATGTAACAAAATTCTGTTTTCACCATTCGTTTAAGCTTCGTTTGTGCTCATTATGTGCCGAAAATTATGGATTCACACAGGTTAGATTATTATTATTATTATTACTACTATGACGCGTTTAATCTTTAGAAAAGTCCGTTACTGTATTGGTTTGTGAATCAACACAATAATGCTTTAACACATGAAATAGTCTATAAAACCCTTAACTTTTTAGAAAAAATTTCTTGTTTGGGCAAATATGAGCACAAATGAATGTTGAAAACAGAATTTTGTTATGTTTGGTCTTTCAATATGTGGTGGGCTAGCTTGAGCTCTAGTTGGATCGCCTTGATTAAATGATATCTAAAAGGCCTAGGTTCACAACACTAACTTTCATGTTCAGGCACATATGAGCACAAACGAAATAAAAACAAATGGTGAAAACAGGATTTTGTTACATTGATATCTCAAAATGTGGCGGGCCAGCTTGAACTCAATTTTTCTACATGATATGGTATAGGGAAGGCTCAACCTAGCCCACCACATTAAATGTTATATAGCATGCCTAATTTTAGAGAACAAATATTCATTTTCGGGCACATATGAGCACAAACGAATGGTGAAAACAGAATTTTGTTACATTGATATTTAAAAATGTGGTGGGCCAGCTTGAACTCAATTTTTCTACAGGTTATGATATAGGGAATGCTCAAGTTAGCCCGCCACATTAAATGTTCACTAGATTTTCTAATTTTAATGCACAAATGTTCATTTTCGGGCACATATGAGCACAAAGGGAGCACAATGGATTTAATTAAATAAATTTTGTTATGTTGTGTTTTTCAATATGTGGTGGGCTAGCTTGAGCTCAAGTTGGCCCCCCACATTAAATATTTTTTAAATTGGCCAGTTTCACAGCACAAATGTTCATGTTCAGGCACATATGAGCACAAATATAGCACAAACGATTAGACAAAAAAAAAAAAAAATCTGCAATTTTTCAATATGTGGCGGGCTAGCTTGAGCTCAAGCCGCCACTATAATATTTTTTAAATTAGCCAGTTTCACCGCACAAATCTTCATGTTCGGGCACATATGAGCACAAATAGAGCACAAACGATAAGACAACAAAAAATCAGCAATGTAGCGGGCCAACTTAGTCACGAGAATTAATATCTTTGAACACGAATTTCCTAGTCAACATTGAGATTATTAAACCGCCTTGGGTGTCAAAGAGATGCCGTTCTTTTGAGTGCGTGCCGTCCTTCTTGTATTCAAACTAACAATATCCTGGTCTAATATTTTCCTGTTACAGGTCTCTTAGAACACGTGAAATAATTAGAGGTTGTTTTAAAAAAAATACTTAAAAAAAGTTATTCAAAGGAACCGCGCTATTCGAGGAAATTTTAGGTCAAAGTCAGTCTAAGATTACAGTGATAATATTTAAGGTGGTGCTTACAATTTAGGGGAATTATGGGGGCTCCTCAGTCCGTGTCACAGTTTTATGTTTGATTGGGATGGATTTGAAAATAGACCAAGATGAACATTTTATCGTAGAGGTAAAAAAGCACTCCTCAATTTTTGAAATATTTCGCCATTTACAGGGACTAACATGTGAAGTACGACACATGGAAAGATATCTCAGGAATATTAGGTCGATCAAGTTACGATCTGTATTGCACATACAATTATCCACGACTAGCAACCAAGAGACGCGAGACGCGCTGAAGGAATCATACCTTTCCAGAGGAGTATGCCCGTTGCGGTCACAGTCGTTGACGGCCGACGTCAAAGGCCGCCACCTGTAGCAGATTACTCCATAACTTCCACGGATGGCAGCATTTTGTGGCGACCGTCTCTAAGGAAATGTACCTTGAGAGTTTAGTTCCACATACAGTAATCTCAACAGTTGTTGAATATGTGTCATGAGTCAATTACCATTAGGAGAGATAAAATTATCAATTTCTTGGACACCCTTGACAGATATTCAACAACTGTTAAGATTATTATGTGAAGAAGAATAAACCCTGTTTCTTCTGTTGATTATTGTGAATTATATCTTCGAAAAAAATAATTGTTACTATTAAATATAAAAATAAAATTGCCGTTAAATTATCAATTCCTTTCATCTCAACTCAAAACAAATATTTCTTTGCTCCAATCTATATTTTTTATATATATAAAAGGGAATATAGACTAAAAATTTAAAGTCCACATTATGATCCGCCATAGCTTAACACGTATAAAAGGTGAAACCAAGTCACTGTGTACAACTAAATATAATATATAAGTATGAAACTATAATATAGTTTTCTAAACGATCATCACATAGTTGAGTTTATTGTATCTCAAACATAATATTATGATGCTATTTCTACTTCAATGATTAAGCAATTTATTTAAAATTTTTTTACAAAATCGTATAACAAGTTTTAACAAATGTATATATTTAAAAAAAGTTATGAGAACATGAATATAAAGTCGTTCTGAATTCCATCTATGTATTATTACAAATATTTTAAATATCTTTGCATTTTTATTTAATCTACTTTTACTTATTACCTTTTACCATGTTACGGCTAATCAACTTGACTTTGGAACCATTTACTAACTTCAAAGTAAAATTAAAATCCCAAC
>CABFOV010004582.1:26532-50982 GCA_902141375.1 Timema poppense | reverse complement strand
TAATCCATTAGCGTAATTAGTACTTAAAGCGTATAACCCGAACGGGTAGTAAGACGCGGTGCTAAATATTATTATTATTCAACTTGTAAAAATCAAATAATTTTAAGGTCCTTGTCGACCATATGCAGGCGACAGGACGAGTTTTTGTATAATTTTCGGATTCGTACAACTATTGAATATTTATTATCAGCCCTTCAGGGTGTCACATGATTCCATCTTTTATGTTAGTGTAATTCAGTGTCGATTAACAATCAAGAGCCCCTCCGGGGCTGGTGTTTGTCATTTATGTCTTCTATATTCAATGTTTATTACATGTAAATACCTGCTCATTGCTACATCAATAAAAATCCTAACAAACAAACAATAAATTTAAATTAATTGTACAAAAGTGTTTATTGTGAATTATTTTGCACCATTAATCTACACCTATTTCATTGATAACTATCAGCAATTTATAAAGTGCATATGAAACCATGGTTATTCCTGTGATCAAATAATGCCAAAAAAAGTAAATAAATATCACATAAGAAAGAAGGTGGTGGTTTTTTTGCTTTTTTCGCTTACAATAGGAGTTTAGGGGGTCCAAAATGGCCTAAAATTAAATATGTGTTTATTATGGGTGTGCATAGTCTATTTTTTCAATATGAAACGAACTCGAATCGAATATTAGAAATATTCTCAAAGCCAAATCAAGGTTTGAAAATTTTTTGGTTGGTTGTTTTATGCTTGAAAAAATATATTTTTGTTATTATATAGCTTTATGCACTTAAATTACTTGAAGATGTTTTATTGCACAATTGTTTGTGATATTTAGTTTAATTCTAATAAATAAAGTTATCCACAATTGACAATTCAATCCATTTAGATTTTTTCCATATGAATATTGTTTAGTACTGTACATAACAGCTTAGAATGACAATAATTGACGAAGGTTTATATTGGTCGAAGCTGATATTGGTGTCGAAGCTTCGCACACCTTACTAGTTCTTATGTAATACTTGCTAACACCCCTTTATTGGATATAAAGATTTTTTTAAATATTAATTACAAATAAAAATAAAATCTTACATGCTAATATACAAACATTTTTATAGATTATTTTAGCATTAAATTATAATGTTTTAGCCAAGTATTTTAATTCCCTAACATTTCCCTCTTTATAGCCATCAGGAAAATGTAATACATTTTTGCAATTCGGTGTCTTTTACTGGGATTAGAGCCTAATTCATTTTACCAATTAGGCTTAGATATTAATAACAAGTGGTTTCTAAGTGGCGTTTTTGGAACTATCTATTAAACCCTTAAATAAAGGGTGAAATAATAGTTTACTTAAGGGCGAGAAGAAAAATATGGATTTTCTCCATATCGACCAACGATTTTTAATAAATTTCAAATCTAGGCACTGTATAATGTTATTAACAAAATGGCAACTCACAATTTAAAATGAAAATTACTTTGAGGGTACTTAACATTGCAGACATTTTCAATTGTAATCATATCTTGCTATTATTCGAGCTATGAAACAACTTATTGCTTGGTTAAAGTAATATTTAAAAAACCTCGAACTGAAATATATTTTTATAAACCTAGCAGTTTCTGTGATTTTGGCATTTAAAAAAAATTAGGTCCAAGAAATTGATTAGACTAATTGTTGAACAGATTTGTTATTTCTTAAAGAGTTTTTCCTCAGTATGTTTCTGTAACATTTAACATTATTTCATATAGGTTTTATATATATAGGGGGTCTTTGTTGGAATATTTATGGATAAATGTCTATTGTTTATTATTTTGTTTCACACAGATTGAGAAAGTACTGTACCATTTTTGGATTTCTTGCATTCCGTTGTGAAGTGTTAAAATCATTGTCCCTTAGAGCGCTAGAGTAAACTAGATGACCTTAACCCATTGTACAGTTAGCTTCTTTACAAAATACACAGTGCAGGGATGGAAAAGTTTTAAGCTTAAGAACTCAAAAAGAATACTGAAATGACAAAAGAAGTAAAGTGAGTAGAGCTATATATTTATTGGAACAAAACAAGTATTTTAGAAAGTAAAAAAACTAAATGAGGGACTTAATTTGGAACAATATGAAGGCTAAGAAGGAAAACATGGTGGGGAAATCTTTACCTGGTATGTTCAGAAGGTCCTTGGAGTTTTGGAGCTGCGTACAGTGAATTCCTTTACTTTTGCCGCCTGGAGGGTTCCGCGATGCATCTCTGCGTCAAAACAAACTCCATCTTGAGACGCAGTCGCTCCATCTCCAGGCGGTTCAGCTCCTCGACCTGCTGGACATCCACTGGTGCCGCTCCTTTTTTTTAAACAGATATTAACAAAGTTGTATAAAACTACTGACAATTAATTGAGTTTGGTAGTATGTTACATAAAATTATTCACATCAAGACCACTTTTTTTCCTAAAATAATGATCAGCTACTATTTTATTGCTACAACTACACTCTAAAAATATGCTGAATCAGATGATACTTAAATAATGATTTATTGAAAGATTTAAAAAAAATATAGGTTTTAGGCATAATCATGAATAATGTCATCAATATTATACTATACTTTATAATAATTGGTAGTTGAAGGAAAGAACAACATTCTGGGAGCTGGAATAGAAGAAAGTGACAAATAATAGGGGGCATTGGCGGTCTAAGCTTACTGACAAAAGGAATGGACCTGTCGTAAGAAAGAGCACTTAATAATAATAAAAAATAATATATTCATATAAACTATATATTTGGTTGATTGACTTAGGGTAACATAGTTTCACTTTGAGATGCATAATTTTTTACGTGGAATAAATAACAGAAAACAGTGATGGTAATAGTGGTATAACTGTAAAGCGTAAACTGTGTTATTTTCACTTGCAACTCAGCCTAACTTGAGTGCTTTTCATCGACATTTCATGACAAACAATATATTCGTTTTACCTTAAATATCAAGTTTTGAAACTCATCATCAGATTAGTTTGTAGTAAAATTAATTTTTAATAGCAAACCAATCATCTAAAACAAGCCTATCATATTGAACGACAGAACCAACTGTATACTGTTATGCTGATCTTTCTTTGCAGGCATGTAGATGATGGTACCCGTTGCTTGTACGCCACTGCTGCTATCTGCAGAGCTTATCAGTAGTTGGCATCACAGTCACATCAATTCTGTAAAGACTGGCACTGCAAACCATGTTTTGATTTCTTGACGCTTTGAATTGCACAGCCTGCTTTGCACGCTCCATCTGCACAACGAATTATGGGGAGTGCTTCATCAAAGTTCAAGAAATATGTGCAACATGGTGATGAATTCGCTGCTATGCAGGTAGAATGATTTTTATTTGGGAACATCTAATTGAGTTGTGTGATAAAACTTAAAAGGATATGCTTAATTTTTCACACATAGTAGATACTTAAGCTATTTGATAATGTTATATTTTACTGCAATATTCTTTAGGGGTTTGCGAAGGCCACTTTTTTATATCCAAATGAAATGCAAAGAAAAGTTGAAGTTCTGGCTGATTTTACTGTTGATTTTTTGTTGTTGTCTAGAGTGTAGTTACTCTTTCTTCTTCCTACTCATCAAGCTCCTCTTTTCTTGATGAATGTGGTGGTGAATAATGTCCTCTTTTATCACAATCAACTAATTTATTAGTTGATGAGTATTCTACCCATGAGGCTACATTTATTGCAGGCTTCATCACTTTATTAAGATCTTCGCCATCTTGGATGCCTGTCATTATATAATATATGGATAATAAAACCTTTATCTTCTGTCTCATCCACAAATATTCTGGGGTTTAACCTTCTCATATGTGTCTGCCTATTGATTACTACCATAGTCCGCTCTCATGGCATGCCTCTTGTGAGATATTTTCAACTTAGACCTCCTCTGCAAAGCTGTTGATTTTTCCTTTGAGCCTACTTGTCCTTTTAATCCTTTTCTCTTTACTTAGGTGCACCTGACAATCCAATTAACTTCTTGTGTTGCCAAACCCTTCCTTCACCTCTGACAAAATGTGTATTAATCACTACTCATGAATGCATGGAAATGCCAGGCCTCCACCGTGGTTCAGATCCCACGTTAAACTGTAGGTCCTCCATTTCATTTCACAATCGTCCAACCATTACACATTAGCTAAGTGTGTATAACCTGAACGGGTAGTAAGACGCGGTGCTAATAATAGTAATAATAATAATAATAATTTCTTGTGAACCTCTTTAAAAATGTTATTTATATTCATTTTACTTGTAGTAAGGCCATAATATGAAATTTATAATATAAGAAATGTACTTTAGTAGAACAGCAATTACCCAGCCAAGAGTTGCAACAAATTTTATAAGGAGAGGAATCAAAATATCAGATAAGGAAAATCACTTTAATTCAATTTTTTCAATCAACATTTTTCAAAGTAACAATTTTCGTTTATTACACTTCTTTTATAGCAACCAATAACTTATATATAAACACCATATATGTATCCAACATATCATAACTATTAAGAAAACCTGGATGACACATCTGTTATTACAACTATTCTTTAATTAATCTTTTCGATTGTTAACAATTGCATTTCTAAACCATTTGACTTAGATAGCAAGTTCTTAATATTGATCCAAACAGTTATTATAATTTTGTGGGACTATGTTGTTAGTTATATCTCTCTTTTAATTTTAATGTTTCATGTGTATTTATATTGTCAGCAGTTTTTATATGTGGAAGTTGCACAAATTAAGTATCTAGTCAGTTATTTGACTTTCTATCGATCCCCTTTTTTATTATCTTTTATTGTAATTGTGTAAATATTCCTTGTCAACAAAAAAAAAATTTTTATAGGCTGTTATGGCTATAATTGACCTCCAGTGAGGAGTTGTTGATCTTTAGTTGTAATATTAACAGCTCCAATCTAGTCATGTGACAATAAATACTTTTTATAGCCTTTCAGTTAATTCTTTACAATATTCTCCTACTGCTTAATATTATCTCGCACAGATCTACAGTTTTACCTATTTATAGAAATCAATTTTACCCTTTAACAATCTCTGAGGTGATTTTTTAGGAATGTTATTGTGTCTGTTTTAATTATTTAATTTCTTGATTTAACAATTTTTCTTTGAATAAACTAATTCCTTGTTATATTAATAATTTAATTGTTTAATTGACTAAAGAAGTGTACCAATCAATTTAATTGCTGTTCTACCAAAGTATGTTCCTTATATTATAAACTCCTTAAAAATGTTAGCTCGATTCTTTTCTGCTCTTCACTGAACGTGATTGTCTTTGTCACAAGATTAATTATACCTTCCCTTCCGTCAAGAAAATCTGAACCTAATATTACACAAACATTTAAATTAAGCAACACAAAAACATGATAACTATTAATGTATTTGCAAACTCAACGGCGAGCATCACCTGTCTCCGAACCCTAGTATTGCACACCCTAATGGCACTTATTAAAGTTATACTGATCAGTGAATTTGGTATTCTAACTCGGGGCTTTGTTTAACTATCTTGTCAGAATAGTTTTAATATGTAGCCTTGGTGTCACTTCCACTTTCAACCAGAAAATTATAAGTTGTTTCCATCACCATTTCTACAACTTTCGGTGCGTGGGGGCATTACATGTTCTTCCTACTTTAAATTCTCTCTTGGGTAATTTATTTTCATTGTCATTGCAGATTTAACCACATTTTCTGTGATCAAAACATTGGTCTTACTTAATCTCTACACCACTCACACATGGGCTACCATGTGAGTAGCTATGTCATTATTTTCAAGCCTTATAAACAGTGCTCCTTGTCCTATAATTTTATTTAATATTATTAATTAAATTATAATGAACTTGTTTTCTCTGAACTTCCGCCTGGATACTTCGGACATTCATATTTCAAGTTGGTTCTTGTGCTCTTCTTCCCCTGAATGGGACATAATTCACTTTCACGAGGTTGAGGTTATTAAGGCCCATAATGATATACACACACCTATGTCTTCGCTTGGTCATAGTCTGCAGGCTCTTTGCTTGGCCCTACCCAGCTTTCTCATTGCTACGCTAATGATAAACCACAAGTTTACAGCAGGCAAGCCGTTGCTTGTAAGCTACGGCCAGGATAAAAGGCAATAGAAGTAATAGTTTAAACTTGAGGAAAGTTGCAACACTGTACACACTAAGCGCAAGTAGCAGCGATTTTGGAGAGAGAAATATAGAGGAATGAGTTCACCCAACAAATGTATGCTACAGAGCGAAACCATAGCAAAACATCATGTGCGCGCGTGTACTTGTATTTTGTAATATAAACACAAAACATGGAAACTATAAAGAAAGCTCCCATGTTCAGCCCCCACAAAATANTGTATGCTACAGAGCGAAACCATAGCAAAACATCATGTGCGCGCGTGTACTTGTATTTTGTAATATAAACACAAAACATGGAAACTATAAAGAAAGCTCCCATGTTCAGCCCCCACAAAATAATTTTTTTTTAAACATTTTGTTGAAATACAGCTCTATTGCGGAAAATTAATAAAACCAATGCCACCACAATCCATAAAAAAAAAAGAAACTTGGATAAGAATATGCAGGGAATTCAACGCCGTGGCTGGTGGTGTGAGGAGGAATGAGCTGCATCTGAAAAGGTAATGTGTGTAATTTTATTTTTGTTCAACTGATAAGCTTATTGTTTATAGCCATTGACTGGGCCAGAATTTTGGGGGGAGGGAGACACAGCTCCAGCTACTATGCTTGGAGGGACCCTTATAATAGGCCTAGCAACACCTTTTTTTACTACAATTGTTTTAAAATGTGATTTATACCCAGATTTTCTGGTCATTGGCAGTCTAGTCGATTGTGGGAGTGTTGCTTTAGAGTTAAGTCCATTCAACCACTAAAGTGGATGAAGAAAATGTACAAAATAATACAATGTGATATTTAAATCAAGCTGTCAACAGATGTATTACGGTCTATTTTGTGTGTGCTTATTAAAATAAGGTTTATTTTCTACATGGTTTTAAGTTATACCTTTTTCTATTACATCTAACCACGCCTAAATCTCGTGGGTGACTTATCTGCCGAGGATGTGAAGATCGAGGTTCGAATCTCATTTAGGTGAACTGAGAGGATTTTTGCTAAATGATTTTCCACTCTCCCTCCATGCAAATGTAGGCTCTCTTTCTTTGAAACACTTCCTTAACCCATTAGTGTATTTAGTACTTAAGCATATAACCAAAACAGGTAGTAAGACATAGTACTAAAAATAAATGCAAGTAAAAAAAGAATGTCAACCCTCTTCAGTGGCTGCTTAGTTTAAGGAGTCAATGTCACAATAGACTAGACTGACAAAGATGGGAAGATTGGGATCTCAATCTCGGTCAAGTGTACTCAAAGTGGTTTTCCAGTCTACTTCCTTGAAAGTGAGGGTACAATTCCTTGAAATTCAACCTCCCTCATTCCTAACATTAATGTAATTAGTACATTTGTGGCACAATAAAAAAAAAGATTGGGGCCATTTTACAAATGGATCCTGAATTCCTTGATTCGGCCCTGGTCAATGCACATTAATGTACTTAAAACCACAAATTAATTTTGTTAAAATATTGCTATAGCTTATTCACTTGTCGTGTTTTCAAAGGCATTAATCTCATCTACGACTTGAACATTACTTTATGGTTTTCTACAATATGCTGTAGGTACCGTACCTTCAAACTCCCTTCCTCATTTCTTCTTGAAAGGTGATTGAAATCATTAATAATTAAAATGTACTTGCTCAAAATTACTGGAATTAATTTCCAAATTTAACTGATTCAAACAATGTAAAAATAATTACCTAAGCCCTGTGGGTTCCAATAGTGCAACAACAGAAACCACAACTTTAGTTTTCAACTATTATATTCTGAAAGTTTGAAATAAATATTGCAGTTTTATAATAAAGTTGTAACATGGGAGAAGAACCCGACTAAAAACAATAATAGTACAAAATGTTAGAGGGAAAATACATTGCAGCTAATGATAACTATTGTAAGTGTAACATACTGTCAATAAAATGAAGGTACAAGTTATTCGTTTGTAGGGTTGCATTATAGTGTAAAAAAATAATTTTATTTTAACAGTTACTGGGACAAGCAGAAAACAGTCACCAGGAAAGAGGCATGCTCCAGGTACTGGTGGATGACCCCCTGAAAGATCCAGGGGGATGAAGAAGTCATTGCTCAGGTGTTGCTCAATCAACCAGGTCTGGATGATGAAGTGAACTCTCTGGACAGTGACTGCGCAGTAGAACAACCACCCAAGTGCTGTATCTTGCTCCATTACTGCCCCAGCAGCTTCTTTTCCTATTTCTGCCTCAACTGTTCTAACCTCTGTCCCTCTTTTACATATTCCCATCTTCCTTCCCTCCCCTAATCCAGAAGAAACTTTTTCAATATCCCAACTTTTTATCCAAATACTCCCAACCTTTCAACCTGTCCTCTGCGTATCATCCTTGTCTCAGTCAGCTTTCTACCTTCTAGAAGTTCCCTCTACAGCTGAGGAAGCTGTTAATGAACCATCTTCAAAACCATCTCTTACAGCTGCTGAGTTGGTTCATTCACAAGGTGCTAGATCTGATGTTGACCTAAGCAATTTCATTTTAATGAAACTTTTGATTGTGTTTATTTACTTGATGGCCTACTTTTATACTCTTTCAATTATAGGCTTAGTTATTGAAATGCTTAGGCCCTACTTGAAATTTGCTTCTTCCAACAATAGGGCCTATACATTCTAGCTATCAAAAAAGTTTTTTGCCTTGAGACCTTCCTCAGTGGCATTGAGGTCTAATGCGTCAGTCCTGTGTTGAACTTTACTGCCGAGGATGAGGTTATCGAGGTTTGAATCTTGTTTGGGTGAATTGAAGGTTTTTCCCATAAATGGGTTTCCTCCCTCCCTCCATGCAAATGTGGGTTCACTTCCTTTGAAATGCATCCTTTCATATCCTTAACCCACCAATGTAATTAGTATAACCCCAACGACTAGTAATATGCGGTGCTAACATAAATAGTATATTAGCTTATGTCTATACAACCTAAGAAATTATGATTATAATAAACTGGAAGCTCATGTTTTAGAATGCTTGCCCATTAAGGGTGCTAAGGGGGTGAGAGGGCTAATTTTAACATTTTAATTTCCACCCCTATTATCATGGTTATATGTTTATAGATGCTCCTGTATCACAAATTGTTGTATCAACTACTCCTCGACCATGTAGATTTGTTGAAAGTAGGTGTGACTCCAATAGTTCCCGTGGGGCTGAGGAGGTCAGAGTTCAGCTGCAGAGGGTGAGAGGGTCCATTGACCACCAGAGAGACCTAGAAAGTGTGAAGATGGAGCATTACATGCGCCTCTTCCAGCTGAAGGAAGAAAAGGAACTGGAATTCCAGGGCTTGTGAATAGAAAATGAAAAAGAACACCAGAAAATGGAGATCAATGAAAGGCAGGAGCTACACAAGATGGCACTCCAGCATCAGCAAGTCCTGAATGCTCTGCAAATTGAGAAAGCTGAACTGGAGTGGGAAATGGTCCGCTGGGAGTTAAGTCATCAAAAAGAGGAAAAGAAGTTGAGTCCTTCTATTAACACAGCCACAGCGTTGAATTCATTGCATATCTTGGTCAAAGTGTTATTTTTAATGGATTGTGATGGCATTACCGTCAACCGGGGTAAAAATGACCTTTTTTTTTGTGGTGTTTATCAATATAGTTCTCATTTTATAAAAAGAATTGTGAGAAAATATTTTTATAAGTAAATATTAATAATACCTTTCATTCAAGTTTATTAAATTATATTTTAATTTTGTTAATTAGCAGGGGGGAAAATAAAAGAGGAGGGTCAATGATACCTGGTGTATGGGGTAACTTTGATCCCCTGTTATTTTTAACAGACAAATCCGTTCAGAATTCCACTGTGGTCAATATTAATATTTAATAAGTGGGGTTAATCTTAACTTGTGAAAATTTCACTAATTTTTATAAAAGGGGCCTTACAAATTAAATTTTGTTCCTTTCAACATAGACAAATTAAACTTTATTTTATAAAACTAAGCAAATAATTCAAATCTGTAAGAAGCTTTCTAAATCTAAAATTTGGATGTAGTTGGTTATTGAAAATGAACTGTAACAATATATATTATGTATTAAAAATAAAATAAAATATATTGACAAAATACAATAATCAAAATGTTCAACTTCATCTTTTTCAAGAGTTATACATCTCCAGCACTTGAACTCTTCATGAAAACTTGTATTCAAAACTTCTACCATGCTCTTTCAATATGGAGGTGGGAAGCTTTGCTATGACATCTTCAAAATTTGCAAGGAAGATATCAGTTTCTTTAGGAACAAGGGTAGTTTTCATGGTATCTGTTGAATGCAATCCAATGAATTTTAACAAAGATTCAGTAATAATGACTTGGGGAATGCCATATTTTAAAGCTTGGTTTCACAAATAAGTACCTACATACATAGAATCCACAAATGAACAAAGAATGTTTATACATACATTTTTCAGAGGCTCAATGTTACCCAGGTGTAAAATAATTGTTGGGTCAATGTTACAGCCTTTAAAAAAAATTGTTCAAAAATTTGTTTAGATAGATGAAATAATGTTAAATATTTTTTAAATAAGTAAATTAGACCATATTTAACTTTGTTCTACCTAGGCCTACCACTTCTTCTGCGCGCAGAAAGTTTTTTCATCTTTGAGTTTTTGCTGATTTTTCTTGCCTAAGTTATAAGAATGTTTCATAAAGTAGAAATATCAAGCTACAATTTACATGATGAGAGTTTTTAAATAAAACCACTGGTCAAGTATAGAATCAAAGTTTTAAGCAGAATTGACCCCAGATGTCATTTTTACCCCTGAAAGGTCATAATTACCCTGGTTGACGGTAGTTTGCTTATGTTCCACAATAGAGCTGTATTTCAACAAATTGTTAAATAAAACATCAGAGTAAAATTTAAATATAAGTATTTTATTAATTAGCCCACAGCAAAATTTTCTCTCCAAAACAAAAAGCTTTATTTGTCATATTAAATTGTTAAACAAACAATACTTTCTTTTGAGCTGAAAAAATATATATACTTTCTCAGCTTAAAAGAAAGCTCTGTGTTTTTAAATTAAAAGAATAAAATTGGCCAGCCGTATGGTCCAAGGTGGCACTTTCACAGTATACTGGCCTGCCATTTGTGGAAGATTGAGGTTCGAATATTGTTTAGGTGTACTGCAGGTGATTTTCTATAATTTTCCACTCTTTTTACACACAAATGTAGATACACATCTTCTAAATAAAACCTTCCTCATCCCCAACACTAAAGGTATATTAAGGCAAGTGCTTAAAAAGTCAGTTTACTATTTAACTGATAGTATAGTTTTATTGGATTTAGTTAAAATAGGAAAGGTATTACATTTTTTACCCGTTAGGAAGAACAGTCTAGAGAGAGAGAGAGAAATTAAAAAATTTGCCTATTTTTATTATTTTACTTTTATTGATACTATTCTATGATTTCGGGCTATTAAAATTAACATCAAATGATGGTTTGATTACACAAGGGACATTTTTCTTTCAATCTAATCCTAAGCAATTAAACATTGAAATACAAATTTTGAGTAATGGCTTTAAATATAAATAAATATTATATTCTTACATTTAATTACTTACAGTTAGAGTAATTATAATATGTTATTCAATACACTAAACACCCTAATCTAGCATAGGCCCAAATTTATTTTATAAAGTCCAAAACAAAACATAGTCAGTCCTACAACATTAATATGAACCTGCTGGTATAGTAACTTAAAGAAATTTTAATAATTGTGTAGTTTTTTGAGTTATTAATTTTTTTGATAAAACACAAGTTCAAAAGAGGTAGATATTTAATATATAATAATTACCATAATTGTGAGTTACAAACACCAAGCATTTCAAAATTCTTGGTTTAATATTTTAGAATTATGCTTACAACAGGTATTCTCCATCAATTTGAATATAATATTAAATTAGTTGAAAAATGACAACCAGATATGGCAATGGAATCTGGGACCTCTGGACATATTACAACTGAGCTATCTAGGAATTATTCACTCCTAATGTAAGGCGCGCGTCTGTAATGGATGTGTGGAATCATGCCCTACCGATTGAGTTAACATTAAAAACTTAGCCATCATGACTGAAGACTGCATGGTGGCTACAGACAGGTAAAACCTGGAAAAGTCAGGGAATATTTGGATGACAGGGAAAACAGCGAAATGTCAGAGAATTTAACTAAAAATAAGGAAAAGTCAAGGAATTTAAAAATATGTCTAAAATATCCCACTATTTTCGCAAGTAAATACTAAAACAAAAGTTAATAATACCTAAATCAAATAACATTTTAATTTTAAAACTAACTTATAAAACCGTGTATGTTTATTAAATACAAACTTTTTTTTAATAAATAAAACAAAAGTCATCATCCACCATTAAAACTGGAAAAAAGTAGTCCTGGAAAATTGAAAAATGTTGCCTGGAAAATCTGGAAAAGTTAGGGAATTTTGTAAAATATATTTTGTAGTCAGCCTGGAAGAGTATTGAACAAATATGCATACATCAAATCAATATCACACACACAGAAAAAAATATGATTTGCATGGTCATGGTCAATTTCAAATAATGTTAAACTTATTGAAAAATGACAAATGAACACAGGAATCAAATATTCTGATTTTGATTCTTGTGTCCAGGTGTAATTTTTCAAATTATGCAATATTAATTGAAATAGGCCACCTTGTCATAACCTTGCTAACCTTTGTTTACAACGTGTGCAATATTTAATATGAGCTTACAGATAAACAAACATGATCAATGTTTAAACCACATAAAAATGTCACCAAAATAAAGTATAGATTCTTAGAGACAAACATGATAAAAGGATTTGTTAAGATGGTATAGTCAAGATAGAAAGACCCGCTTTCATAGTTGCATGGTTTAAGCCATCCCTCACAATCGACAAGATCGTTGATGATTAGTAATTGGGGGTTTGATCCTGGGTGGGTGTACCGAGTGTTTTACCTACAAGATTTTCCACTCTTCCCCCCCCCCACACACACACACACAAAAATGCAGGTTCACAGGTTCACTTCTGCTAATTTCAACCTCGCTCATCTGTAACTCATTTGTGTGGTTAGTATATATGCGTTTAACCTGAAAATGGTAGTAATATGTGGGTCTAGAAAAATATCGATTCAGAAATCAATACATTGTGATCATAATATCCATATTTGAGAATCCCTGCGATATGTTGTATCAACAAGGAACAAATCTTAAAGTACATCTATAATCTTTATTTCATGAATTTTGTACCGTATGCAGAGATTAATTTGATCAAGACCTATTGATCAAGAAACCTAAAAAATCGGTTTGTAGGCACTGGTTGTAGGCCTTGGTTGATGTGAAGAAATAATCCAACAACTAGAAAAATTTCTGGATATGAATATTAATATTCAATCTTTAAATGACATGAGCAATATTGGAAATGTCAAATGAGTATACAAAATGTAATATAGAATTTTTCTTGTTTGGCTTTAGGCCTAATGTTTGCTGTACCCAATTTTCCCCGTTTCATTGTCTAATTCTTTAATCTCATTTTTATGCACTTAAATCACTAAAAAAATGTTTCATTGTCTAATTGTTCATATTTTATTCTAATATGACAACTCTAATTACTATCACAACCTGCTAGAAGTGCACGAGGAGTCACGAATATAAAATTTACTAAAAGCACCATTATCAAGTGTTTCCATCCTGTGATCGGGTCAGTTTTGTAAAACACTGCCATCTTGGTCTCTCCTTTGAGCTAAACCTTTCCAGCTAAATCTATTAAGAGTGATTTTTCCTAAATGGTTTCCCACTCTCCTCACACACAAATACAGGTAGATTACCTTTGAAATGTTTTTTTCCTTATCCCTAACTCATCCCTAACTCATTAAAGTATTTATCCTAATGTTTATAGACTGTACAGGCAGGAAGGTGCGGTGACTAAAAAATAAAAACCTATCCTAATGTTTCTCTTCACATATCAATAAATAAAATGGTTATGAATGCATGCATGTCATATGAAATAGCCTTGTTCATGGGGGCCAATAGGAACAGCATTTGCTTGGATCTCTTGCTGAACCCAAGGACACTCGTATTCAGGCAATTCATCATTGAAACGTCTGGATATGTTGTAAAACACAGCTGTCGTCAAAATAATTGATGATTAATGATTTAGGGACGTTTACAAAGTATTGGCGATACAGCAAAAGCAATGTTTCCACACTCCCAAGTTTGTATTAATCACAACTTGTGAATGTGAGAATGCCAGGCCTACGCCGGATTCCACGTTAAACTGTAGATCCTCCATTTCATCTCACAATCACCCTAACACTACAAATAATAATAATAATCATCATCATCCACACTCCCTAGGTACATTCAGCAACGTTTTACATGCTGATATGTACTTTTTTATAGCTCGTTTCAGCCATGGATTGTGGATTAATTAGAGGTGTGAAAAGGTATGGAAGACATAGCGACCCATTGTTTCCCAAGAGCAAACCTTGATGCATCCATCCCTCCTCAAAATCCCTTTGAAGTCCACTGGCTTTGAAAATAGTAGCCTCATGGAAACTGCCACCTCTTCTGCAGCTTACGTCCACAATTTCCATATTTGCACCAGTAGCTATCTGGAAATAGACAAGAATAAATATAATGACTATGGTGTACAGTAAAACATACACACATTTTTAAGTAAATTCTATATTTTTTAATAATTCAACCTTTCACTTGATTATTTTAAAACTCCCAGCTTAATAAAGTAGGTACCCACATCAGACTGCATGGTCCATGCACTACTATCGCAGTAGACTAAGACTGCCAATGACAATGTCCGATTCCAGTCAGGTGCAATGAGGGTGGCTTCCCACTTTTTATACACAAATGCAGGTGCACTTCATCTAACAACTCACCTATCTCATCCCATACCCAGTAACAAAATTATTATAAAGACAATTTGTCCTTTGTTCTGTTTATCACACAATGAAAGTGTACCATCAAATCTACTTCCTTATTGTGGTTTGACTGGACATACAATCACTTAAGTTACTTGGGACCAGATCACTCTGTATTCCTAGATCAGGGGTTCTCAAACTTACTGAACTCATAAGAATATTTAAGGTGTTCTATGAGCCGGACCAAAAAATAAATACATATTAATATTATCTATACAGACACTTGATCCAACATAATACTATTAGGTCAACATACAAAAATTCAGGTAAATTGTATAGAGTATGTTAATTGCAAATCACTTCACTAATGTTAATATCATTTGGAATTTTTGAAATAACTAAGTCAATACCAGTTCAGTTGAATGTAAATGAAGGCAGGAATGAACTTCAATGTTTGTTTGCCTCTTTATACTTATATTATGGTTATGAAACTTTTAAGTCCACCAAAAGCATCACTTCGCTAACGCTCACTTTGCTAACATTGCTAAGTAACAAAAAGTGGTGTCACTTCACTAATATTGCTTGGTGACATAAATGGTGTCATCACCTCGCTAACATCAGTCAGGTGACGAAACTGATGATAGTCATGTAGCTCATGTTAGTAAAGCAAAATTTTCAATGTAAATGCTGTTTTCCCAAACATCACTTCGCTAACGCCCACGTCACTTCACTGACGACAATAAAATCACTTATTTCTCATTAACTGTCTTAGTAAAAAAAGTGTTATATTATTAACATTTGAGCTATTAAAAACATAAATAAAAATGAGAAATATAAAACATAATTTTCTTCGTATTTTGGAAAATTTAACATCACTAACACATGCATTTTGTATGATTCTTCACTTAGCAATCCCGATTCCAATAAATGAAGAAAAAATTATAATTTTCTAATATTATTGATTAAAAAATATAATATATTTAGTAAAAATACATATTTTATTTGGTTTTTAGAGATTATAACATATTTATGTGCATCTGAAACACCGTTAGCAATGTGTTGGATTATGGGTAGCCACTTTAGTAAAACTAAAAAATACACGAGAGAATGGTAAAATCAAGCTCTACTGGTATAATTACTTCTTTAATAAATTTTGTATAATCAGGTAGTAAATTATACTTTTTCTGAACTTTTTTCGGGGAGGGGGGTTACTATTTGGTGCTCAATTTGAGAATGACCTTTATACTACTGCTCAAAGGTTTTTTTCTGGTAAAAACACCTTATGTCATTGACAGGTGTGGTTCTTAAAAGAAAACCGTATTAATAGGAGGGCTTTTTGCAGAATCGAGGTTATTTCAATCTTCTATCATGGACAAATGGTGTTGTAGTGAGAAACTCAATGATCTAAAAGATACCGAACATAATGATCTAGGGACCAGTGTAGACAACTCACTTTAGCACAATATTGACATAAGGGATTTTTACAAAAAATCCTTCAATAATTTGTAGCCATTGTAGATAATGGTACATTGTTTTGTGAAAATATGTGTGCATACATATTTCATCGTGCATTTTGCAGGGATTAATCCTAAACTTATTATTTTAGTAAAATTTGAAAGATTCTTCCAACAAAAAATACAATTTGTGTATAAGTAATTAAAGTAATTGGTTATTAAAGATCGGCCTCTGTATAGGTCTTAGGGTACAGTGCTTGCTGCAGGAACTGTTATTCGTAGGTTCAAATCTAGCTTGGGTTGAAGAATTTTTCTTGAGCGACAAAAACCATAGCATAACTTTCTTATGAGCGAAGTAAAGCTGCCTGTCCCATGATAATTGTGGTATGTGAAAGAACCCTGGAAGGTATGGGAAAATATGTCTTCCAGCAGAATTGGTAGGCCCTTTCGAGAAATTTCCATGTGCCTATATAATCAATCGGCTCAGAATGTGCACGTTAAATACTTCAAATGAATATAAGATAAATTTACTAAAGTTTTTTTTAATAATCTTTATTAAGTTGATTAGATTACCAAATATATCTTTGGCTTGCGGTGCAAACTGATAATCACATTTGGCCCTTGTGATGAAAAAGGTTGGACCACTTTTAACTAAGCCATCAACAAAGTTGTGCTGCTAATTTCTCCCCTTACCTTTCTTTTGAGCTCTACCAACATTCTTCTCCAGCAGTCATCTTAGATATATTTTACCCTGTCAATAGTTATTAGAAAATATATACATGAATTTAGTAAACTATCGATGGAAAGCCCATTATTATCAACTGATCCTTGAATTTTATTTTGTGGTAAAATAATCATCTTATATTTCAAGCTTTTAGCATTATTTTTTTTTATTACAGATATTTCAAAGTACACCAGAGTTGCGCAAGAATCTTGATCCAAACATAAGTTATGGTGACAGTCACCATCACAATACAGCCTTACACTATGCTGCTAAACATGGCATGAAACATTTACTCAGGTTTGTTAGTCATTATTAGTGTGCTCACATTCTTTTAAATGTATTAAATGGCTGTCGCAGCTCTCAAGATTGTGACAATGTTTAAATGCTTAAAGTTGAAATAAGATAGGTTTAGTCCAAAATATACTTTAAATACTTCATATAATTACTAAATTTTCAGTCTCTTTATGCAGGACATTCTTAAATGACCTTGGAGGTAACCCTAACAAGAAAAATGGCTGCAATGAGACATCCTTGCATTGTGCTTGTCAGTTGACCCAAAAGTCCTTCTCTGCTGAGGAGCGGCGGGCAGCATGTGTCACCCTGCTCTTACAGTGGCGTGGAGTTCCTCTCAACTCGGGAGGTTGGGAAAAAGTTGACTTACAAGCTCAAGACCAGGTATGTATTTTTTTTATAAACAAAAGATAGTAATGTAAACTAACTCGTCTATGTAATTCTATCTTAAGAAATGTATATGGGTAATATGACACACCTATGTAAACAGCATTTTATGCTGCCTTTTTGTGTTTCAGAACTTTGTAACCTTATTGGGCTCTCACTCAGAAACCAAGCAACAGGAGTTTGAAAAGTTCTGAAACCTAAGAGGTCATAAACCTTAGAAAAACCCCAAAAAAATGAGTTGAGGATAATTTAAGGGTTTTAAAAAAAACATGAAAGATTTATTTTTTCCAGAATGGCAATACTGCCTTGCATTCTGCTGCAATGTGTGGAATGGAGCGCTGTATCGAGCTCCTTCTGACCCACGGCGCTCCCTTGTTTGCTGAAAACCATGATAAGTTGACACCCTGCGATGTGGCCATGAGGAACAACTTTCATGGCATTGCCCAGCTCTTAGAGTCCAGGATGGTATTTGTGAGTATCCAAATTATCAAAATCAAGATATCTAAAAATCTTGAAAATTAATAATACCATGGATTTCATATTCCTCCTTGATGAGTTCCGATATATTGAAACCTAGGTCGAGCAATTGGGTGGTGACGATTGATTTTTTTTAAAGAGGCAGCCAATACCTCTTTTTCCAGTGACAATAATGTAACGATTGAACTGTGTTCTTCTTTTAATTTTAACGGCCATATTGTGTGTGTTATCTTTTATATGTTTTCTATTCACCTCTCCTGTACCCTTTTCCAAATACAAATTATAATTTTATTAGAGTTTTGTGAAATGACTTGAAAGTTTTCAAATTTCAAAAATATTAAAATATTCATCCTGCATTAAACATTTATCACATTTTCATTATTTAAATCTAAATACTTCTTTATGATTTATTATAAACATAAGTTTAATCTTTTAATGTAACTTAATATAAGTGTGGCAATGAACTTTCACATTCCTAATGCCATAGGGTAAGTACATTTAAAAAACATTTTTCTAATCAAGATCTTTTATAATATTTATGAAACTGGAATACAGTACACTAACAAATTGTCTGTAAAAAAAAGTGAGAAAAATAGGGTAAAGTGGCCAAATATTGTCTGTCCACCACTTGTATTTTGCTTATAAAATGACTAGCAATCCCACATGTCGGTGCCCGTGACCCACTGTGGTATTGTTTTAGAAATAGCCTAATTAAAAAGCTAGTTAAAAATCCTGCTTTGAGGTGCATTCGGACCTCCTCACGTACACCTATGTTAAAAATTTCAGATCTCTACGTGCCATAGATTTGGCTGGGCATCACACACAATCACACGCACAGACAAACACTGCCTTTTCTACACTAATATTATAAAGAGGAAAGATTTGATTTTTTGTTTGTAATGAGGAATAAATTAAATTTTCAAAATAAAATATAGTCTATATTACTCGCTGATAATGTAGCTTTATATTGATGAAAGAATTTTTAAAATCGGTCCAGTAGTTTTTGAGTTTATCCATTACAAACAAAAACTCAAATCTTTCCTCTTTATAATATTAGTATAGATGTTAAATAGCTAAGGTAATTAAGCTGAAAACTTTATTGTAAATACTACAGTAACTTATTTTAATGGTCGTGTAACTAAATTATATATTTTAAATGTTTGATGTTTCAATATAAGCAAAATATAAGATTATTATTATTATTACTATTATTATTATTTAGCACCGCGTCTTACTACCCGTTCGGGCTACACGCTTTACATACTAATTACACTAATTAATTGGGAAGGTTGAATTAGAGGAAGTGAACCCGCATTTGCGTGAAGGGAGAGTGGAAAACCATTTGGGGAAAAACCACCCCCAGTTCACCCGACCGAGATTCGAACCTCGATCTCCCTGTCCTCGGTGGTCGAGCTCAACACGACAAGCACGTTAGCCAACTATGCCACTGAGGCGGGTCAAAATATAATAAATCGCTTTGTTTTAGATAACCAAAAATGCTATCCAAATCTCTTGCCCTAGCGTGAGTTTTAAAACAAAACAAAAAAAATTCAAGATGAATTAAAGTTATTAATTTCACAATTTCATATTGTCTAGTTTTTTTAAGTAAATAGTAAGCATGCGAGTTTACAAAGGATGAAAAAATATCTTAATATCAATCATTTAAATAATAATTATCTCAAACAAACTTATTATAATTTATGCAACAAGAACCTATTTCATGACACCACTGAAAGCATTTTGTACAGTAAAACCACTTTTCTCCTTTTTTGACAGCTGGGAAATGTTTCCCACAAAACAGACATTCGGTATCCTCATCATTGTCAGTCATTTGTTAATACATATTTGATATTGTCATCACTTTCACTTGAAGATTCGGGGAGTGGTGCTGTTAGTCAGACTTCCCTTAGAGAGAAAATATAGCAGTTGACATGGTTGATTGGCTGCATTTTTTATTTTCTATTGCGCTAATAATAGCATTTTTATTAGGTGATCCAGTGACTAATAGGGCTACACCACAGACAAGAAGATGTTGCTTGTGGGGAAATTACTGGCTTTTCTTTGTTTTCTCTTGGCTTGACAACTTTGATACTAGAACAGGTATATGGCAAACTAACAGATATGTTATTATTTTCATTTTGATCTCCCATCTTCTTGCTGAGATTGAAAATGATCAATAAAATCATTTATTCCACTTTCCTTTGTTGAAGCCTGTAAATAAGTATTTTTAAATGATGAAGCCATCTGCAGATTTGTTACAATTCTTCCCAGTTGGTTACTTAGCCAATTTTCAATAGCTTTGGCATGGAAAGTCTTTAGTGGAAACATGAACACGGCATCTAACGGTTGCATTTTTGCTGTTGAATGTGGTGGTAGGCAGACAATTGACACTCCTTTATCATGTCCAAGTTTGATGACATTATTTTGTGTGTGTGAATAATCACTGTCAAGTATAATAAGCACAACAAGTTCTTCTTTGTTGGGTCTCATTGTGGCAACCAATGTGCTAACCATCTTTAAAACAAATCTGCAGCTATCCACTCAAATTCATGTACAGCTGCAATAGCACTTGGTAGAGCAGTTTGGCCTTCATTAACTTGCGAGGGAATATAAACACTGGAGGTACATATTGCCCTTCTGCAGACTTGCAAGTGACAACTGTGACTATGGCTGCTCTCTTGTCAGACGATAATTTGTGGACTTCTTTTTTCCCATTTAAGGTTACTACTCTTTTACTCTTATGCTGGACAATTGAAATTTAAGTTTAATATACATTGAAAAAAAAATTAGGATTAAAATGGATTTGTTTTTCCATTTCAGTGTTCAAGATTGAAACTTTGAATCCTCTCACATGATAGTTACTGTGGTTTGGATAATGCCAAATTAGGATGTCTCTTGAAAAATAAGCACACACATTTAAAACCACCTTTTATACTTGTTGTTGAGAGTGGGTTTATAAGATGACAACAGACTTATCATCTAATGTCTAGATGATAAGTCATTTGTCTCAGGTCACTCATGGTTAGTCTGTAAAAGCTACTATCCATCTCTAATCAGGAGGAAACTAATTGTTCTTATTTTCCTTTGGGTAAAATCGGCTTTCGCCCAATTCTAGCAACCCGCAAAGTTTCAGCTGAAATCTCATTTTGTTTCTCATAATATTTTAGTGTAGCTCTTGGGACTTTAAAAGATTTCACACTTTATAGCTCATTTATTTTCTTTGTACAGCATTAATGGCCTCAATCATGGATTTCTTATCCCAAGATTTTCGCAGTTCCATTTGAGGAAAAATATATAGATAATAAGTTACATAAAAATTAGAGCTGGGTCAATCAAATCTTCAAATCCACCGAATCCTGACAAGTATTCGAGATTCGAGGATTTGGTGTTTTACTAGATTTGATGATCGAATCTTTCACCTCATAAACAAAGCATAATATTTTAAATAAAAAATTACTTAGGCTTACTTGAAAAGCACAACTTAATCCATAATCATTATCTTGTCGCACAAAAAAGATAAACATGAATAAAATCATTATTTAAAAAAAATTATTAGGTGTAGAAAATCTAACGTGTCTAACACCTTGCCCTCCAACCTCCATGGGAAACTTGGACTCTTACCGTTTTAGCGCATGCTCACTTATGAAACTTGAAACTTTGACCTCATGAACATTCTTGTAAATATTTTAATGAACACATTAAAACTCTTCAAAAACTTGTAATCAAAACTCTAATTATAAACAAATTATGTCTTTGTTTTTTTGAACAGAAATAAAAACACATTATACACGATATAGTCAGCCACCATGATGAATATGTTTATTCGAAAGAGTGATGATTAAATAAACATGACTTAATACTTACTACCCAACTGGTTTTAATTATCTACAACTATGCAAAGAACCCCAATTTATCTCATACGATCCTTAAGTTATATATTTTGTTGAGTTTCATGAAAAATAAATACTGTCAACAGTTGACACTGATAAAACTTTATGTATGCCTACCGGCCTACATATTGTATATTGATTGATTGTTTAGAATCGATTCAGGTAATCTGATCACTATCGAGCTTTAAGAACCAAATAACGACTTGCTAATTCATAACTTGTTTTTAAATTGATTTTAACTAAGAGTTTATTTTATTTTTTTATGTGTTATTGAAGTAATTGTAACTAAGAGTTTTTTTTAATGTGTTATTGAAGTAATTGAAAAAATATTCAAATTTAGTCCTGCCTAATAAAATGGGAATGAACATAATTGAAGAGTTGAAAATATATTTGTGTTTTAAATAGAATTTATTCTCAGAAATCGATATATTGCAAGAATCAAATATATTTCTTGTTTTCTATGCGAAGATAGATAATAATAGACACAAAAGAAAATAATAAAAAACATACTCGGGCATAATTGTTTTAGTCTTCTTTTTTTTTAATCTGTTTGTAATTTTGCTTTCTTATTAAAATAAATTATAATCCTTCAATTATGATTGAAGTTGATCAAAAGTTAACCAGGGGTGCAGAATATGTCCAAACACGTGAACGAGGTTCGGGAGAAATTAAAGCAGTCCTGGGGAAATTAAGGGCAGGGAAAAGTCCAACGATTTGTTTGACATTTTTAGTACATTTTGGTTCTGATATGGTAGTTTCATTTATATGAAAAACTAAGGTCGATGACACTCAACACCCGACAACATCAGTATGTGCCATAGTGAGGCAGTGTCGGTGTAAGCACAAAGAGCTGTGGTGTCTAGGGGCTAAGATAATGTGTTGGAGCTCTAGATAAGAAGTCAGAGGTTGAGATAAGGATCTAAGGGTAACTCTAATAATTCAACCTGGCTAGTGATGTGATTGAGTGATGAGTCATCAGTCACTTACCTAACCGAGTGTTTGGTAGCTATGGCGGGCAGGCGGTGGAGGGTAGGGATGAGTGAGCGAGGTGTTGTTTTAGTTTGAATTCACTCACCCTTATATCGCGGCCTAATTACGCGGCGATGTGTGCACAATTTATTTAAACTTGTGACATGCGTATTGTAATAATTGTATAGCCATGAAATTGTTGTTCTTAGTGGACCTAAGGTTTATACATTGTACATATATATAAATGTTTATAAAAAATTAGATGGTTTAGTGAAACAAATGTTTATTATGTCAACTGTGCTTATTGTGAATGGCGTGACAGACGTGATGATAAACTCGGATATCACGTATCTAATAAACATCCCCAAGAAAAACCTAGAAGTAAGGATTAAGGGAGTATTGCAAGGTTTTTGAAATGTAAATTATGTGGTCAGGAAAAACTCACAGTCATAAATAGTGATAGTATTTCCCATAATTTGTTTGATAGTGATAGATCTTGCAGTAGTGGCGAGTCTAAAAAAAAAAATCTATTAAAATTGAACCTTAAGCAGTTCGAACCATTTAGTACTACCCTTACTGGACTAATATGGTGTCATTATAAACATGGTGAAAGTTAAATAGAAAAGAAAAAGTTTAAACAACATAAATAGGTTTATTAATTAAAACAGAGATAACAAATAATGGTTTACAATAACATTGATGGCTATACATTTGAAGTTTGATTCAAACAATTAGGCTTGAGAATAGTGAAGTATTGACAGTGGCTACAAGGGCAGTGAAGTCGCCAGGCCACAGGTAGAAGTATTTCTAAAAAGGGAGAACAATTATATAATTACTAACAGAGATAGTGAACAAGATATGCATGTAACTTTTAATCAGTTTTGCTTGATTGGGCTTTCATAATAATATACATTAAACCTTTAGGATAGTTAGAAAGATCTGTTGATAACAGCAGTCGATGGCTAAGAAACAGGTGTCAACAAAAAGGGTACTATGGCCGGTGATATTCCCCTTTGGTACTGCCAGAGCCTTCAATAGTACATAAAGTTCTAATAGCAAGTACATTAAGAGCAACTCAAACAATGGGAGTCAATCAAAAGGCAAAAGAAAAAGGGTATTATTTGCGTGAACCCCACTATGATTCTAGTGCAGTTCCCTGGGTTGCGCACCCAAGCTAATACAGTACGTGAAGCGTAACTACTTGACCAACCCAAAATATTGATATCAATTAACTGAACTGTAATAAGGAAAAGTAAACAGACAACCTGGC
>CABFOV010004582.1:0-19687 GCA_902141375.1 Timema poppense | reverse complement strand
GGAAGGAAAAGACAGAAGTCCTAAGGAACGCCGCAAGGGCAGCAGCGCTCTAGGCTAGAGACTTTGCTTCCAAGCCAGTCTCATTTATTTCAACTATTGGGTGAATAAGTGAGGATGCGTGTGAGATTTACCATGCTGGTGTATCCGCCAAACTCGTCGTAATTTCCTTGAAAGCATGGTGATTGTATCTGAGACCATCCTGTTATGGTGAGAAAGTCTTGAAGGATATTATTACTAAATAAATCAGTTTTAATTATCTTCTTTGGATTCAGCTATAGTATTTTTTTAAGGATTCGTCTCGAGAGTGTTATTTTACACACTTGTAGTATTTTCTTCTCGTCAGCGTGGTGGCTGTATTTGAGCCTATCCAGTTATGTAAAGTAGATGTTGAAGCATATAATACCTAAATATGTCAACTTTAATTCTCTTCTTTGGATTCACTATAATAATTATCATAATTTAGTACTTTTATGTAGGCTCGTGGTGTAGATCATAGCACATATTTTTTTAGGTTTTGAGGTTCCTTTATCATCATATTCTTGCCTTGTAATGTACTTTAAATGCACTTCGTTTGTAGATCAATAAAAAATAATTTAAATTCTTTCTGAAATGTTTTTTAAACTCGAATTCACTTTTAACAAAACAAGTGTCCTAGAATTATTTTGGTTTAATATGTCTACCTCTCTTTCTTGAGCTAATGCAAGCAGTTATTCATATCCAATATCGTACTTGTAATTTTTAATTAGATTACCTATGACTTGAACTTAATTATAGATCACATTAACAATTTAACTTTACAAACAACATTCAACATATATTTTAACCTATGTGCTATATGCCGTATAAGAAGTAAGAAGTCAAGATTTAAATTTTCATACAAACCCACCAGCTTTTTATCTTCACTTAGATCAAAATATTACCCATCAACTGCCATAGCATTCAGATTCTCTTATAACTGAATATTTAAACCTTCAAAGGCATTGTGCAGTTTTTCAACGAGAACGTCTCCGTTGTATGTGGTACCACATGGTGAAATGTCAATCACAATACATGTCTGAAAACCATCTACAAGAGTAATCACACAAGCGTTTTGACATGTTATTTGCAATTTTATAATTTCTTTCTACTGTAACATACACAAGAGCCAAATGGTTAACTAATAGATTTACTGTGAACATTTCGAATCTCGGTCGGGTGAACCGGGGGTGGTTTTTCCTAGATGGTTTTCCACTCTCCCTCCACGCAAATGCGGGTTCACTTCCTCTAATTCAACCTTCCCAATTCCTAATCCACTAGCGTAATTAGTACTTAAAGCGTATAACCCGAACGGGTAGTAAGACGCGGTGCTAAATATTATTATTATTATTATTATTACTGTGAACATCAACACACAGGTTGCAAATAATTGTAATTACAAGAATATGTACAGAGAAGACCACTATTTAAATAAGCATGTAACCCAAATGGTTAGTAAGACATGGTGCTAAATAATGATTAAATTAGTTGAAAAATGATATCTGGACATGGGAATAAAACTCGTGACCTTTGACTTAGCACATCAATGCTCTACCACTGAGTTTCACAATTCTAGCTGCAATAGCTTCTTTTTTCACTCATTTAAAGTTTAACTTTTTAAATGTTGGTCTGCACTTGCCCCGAACCACCTTATAATGACTAGTGATCGCTTTTTTTAAGTTTAAAATCTTGGTAGCATTGACCAAATTAACATTATTTTGTTTGTCATATCGGTTATATCATATAAAAACAGAGATTAGATTAAATTAATTTTATTATTCCAGTTTGGTCTTTTTTGTAATTTCATAACCATCCCAACTACAAAAGTCTAAATAAATACTTTTACCAATTGCTTGACATTATGATTTCAAGTCAAGTGGTTAATATAATTATATTTTAAATATCTTTTTGAGATCTTTAAGAATCTCGAATCTCTTGAATACCAAAGAATTCTAGGGATTCTAGTGTCCCATCTCTAGTATAAATCTATTAATGGATTTATGATTTAAAAAAATCATTTGCATTCTTTTTCTATTTCTTAAAGCACCTTAAGAATTACTTAAGATCGCTTATAGTTAGCTTGTTTTCTAATATATTTGTTTGAGACTTTATAACTAGTTCAATTTACTTTTGTTTACAGGCCGACACTAGTGACACAATCAATGAAGCAGAGCTGTATGGCCCTGAAGAGCAAGAAGAAGTGTACAGTGGCTTGCGAACTCAGGACTTGCAGGAAGCAAAGGATCAACTCCTGGTAGAAACATCTGATATGCTTCATATCCCTTTGTTTACTGCTGAAGCATTGCTTCGAGATAATGGTAAGCAAATTCATTACTAGTGTTATAGTAAATTTGAATAAGTGTCTTGTCTAGTAAATATATTCAACCAACCCATTTAAAAACTCTCTTCAGGAGTATTTTATAAACTAACATTCAATCAATTAAAAAAATCAAGACACGCCTATCACTAGTACTTTCTTCCATTAATAAAATAATTTGTCTCCAAAATTGAAAAAGTTTTTTCTTAAGTAACTAAAGATTAGTTTTAAAAGCTTTGATAAAAAGTGAGCAAGATTTAGTAAACTCTGAAAAGAAGATAGTAGGAGATTACTTAACCTCTCTAGCGTGTATGGTGTCACAAGTCCTCCACCTTTGAATCATGCCTCAGCTTGTGGGACACCAATAGCTGTATAGTAATTTGTAACACATTTACAAGCTCCTGTCTGAAGTTTAAGTACCGACCAGTAGATGGCAGACAAGGACAAGTGTTTGTGAGTCTTTCCAGCTAGCACTGCCACGTCTTGGCCATATTCAAACTATATTATATATAGTTTTTGCTTGTGTTTTTGTGTCAGCTGTTTTGTAATGTTGCAGGGTGTTATGAATGACAATGATATTCATAATATTTTGGATGACAATTACAATACTAGCTATATCAACCAATATAGTTGAGATATATATTACTAGTAGAAGAAAATGTTTGGAAACTAAACAACAAATGACAACTGAAATAGTCAGATTATTTTTCTTGTAGTAGAATATTTATTGTGTGTCCTAAAAAATTTTCAACGTTCTCCTATTATTTTGTGTAACTCTATGCTTGAACTATTGAATCACCCTCTGGAAGGAACCAAGATAGCCACTCTTGAGAGGTTAAAACACCAAAAAATTTTAGTTACTAAGGTTCACATTTAAAATAATACAAATCACAATAAATTTGTGGGCACATCAGGTCTATTCTTTATCAGAAGATAACAGAGCAGTGAGATAAATCACGCTCATTGACTTAAATTGCGATACATCACACTGGCAGACAAGCTCATCATCATCTAACAATGTTTCCATCTTCCAGCCGGCTCACCTTGGTAAATCACCACCATCTTACTTTATCTCCACACCATTCTTTCTTTCACTCCTTTGGCAATCTACTCTTCCCACCTCCATGGTCTGCCTTGTGGCCTTCTTCTCTCTCATACACTTTAACTCCAATTTTATTTTAGTAATCACTCTTCTTTCCGTTCTCTTGATATCCTGATACCACCT
Organism: Timema poppense; assembly: GCA_902141375.1. Taxonomy (NCBI): domain Eukaryota; kingdom Metazoa; phylum Arthropoda; class Insecta; order Phasmatodea; family Timematidae; genus Timema; species Timema poppense. The sequence continues at coordinate 16,130 of CABFOV010004582.1, read as the reverse complement.
TATTCTTGCTAACTCTATTATCTCAATCAAGACCTGTAGTCCTACTCTTTCTTGTACAACCTCCTTTCTTAACCCATCTCTCCTAGTGACACCAAGCATGCTCCTCATGTAGGTACTTCAGCATTTATACCCATCTCCTCTACTTTCCTGCAAGTCTGTTATGGCCATAAAGCAAAATGTTTTAGCGGGGACACACTGCTGGCATGTCAGGTGAGCTCATGTGAGAGTTAGACAATTTTTTTTTTATATTAATGGGTAATACATATTGGCCCATAGGAAAAACTTGTGAGTGCATTTAATTAATATACTGAAAAGGGAAAATAAGGGTGAGTTTCATCATTTGGTTAAGGAACTTCAAGAATATCCAAGTTGATATGAAATGTCTGTCTGTCTACCATCTGGGAAAACTGGAATTAGCCGGGAATTTGAAGTGGTCGAGAAAAAACAGGAATAATTTGGGAATTCAGTAAATTACAACAAAAAATCCAGAAAAATGTTGTTTTACTAAAAATATAAAATTTAATAATCAGAAATTTAAAATGTGATTTAAACTTCTTCTTTTTTTAGCTGTATAATATATTTTTTATTTTTCTAATTCCTAGTAGATGATGTTAGTTAATACATATACAAAATATATGTTTATTTAAGTTTTATACTTTGTTATTATTCATAAAAAAAAAAAATAAGAAATGTGGAGCGAGGGTGGGAATGACATACTTTTGAGTCTGGAATTGATAAGGGGAAATCAGGGAAAAAGTCAGGAATTTCATTGGTCAAGTTGAGTATACACTATGAATATACTTTAGGTGATGAAAGAAGAATTCAAGTTCTCATATTATTTTATAATACTGTAAAGTAGGTGATAGTGAAGGAAGCCCACCTGAAAGGATTGTTAGATTAGGCCTAGATAAGAAAAAACACACTTTTCTTTTCATTTCTTCTTACATTTTTAACACTTCCAACTTCTATTTACATTTATAACTAAACAGTGATATTTTTCCAGTGTTAACAACTCAAAACCTAAACATATTATTTTTGAACTGTCAGCCTATCATGAACGAATTATACCTTACATTATTGTACATTGTTTCTTTACTGTTTTGTTATACATTTTCAAGCCATTAGACAATAATTCATGTATTTCAATAGTACTTCTTTTGTTATACACAAAATCCCGCACACCTTGCAGAATGCTGTTCCCTCTTTTTCCTTGTTCCTACCTCCTCCTAATATACCTAGATACATCTAGACATGTAGACAGGAGGGTTGGTTTTACATTGTTTATTTTTGACATTTTGACAAACATCATTGGCATGGCCTTTATTTATCTAAAACCAAAGATTGTACCTATGTTTATAATGAACTAAAATATCCATAACCCAACACAGGACCATTGGCCAAATTCGTATTAGTGGCTGAGAATTTGTGACCTGATATATTTTGCAACATGACAAATTATTTTTCTCAGAATGGTCTCGTGAGACTCTGCTAGAAAAGTGGATGAAAGATCCAGTACAATGTTGCCAGTTGGCAGGAGTACAACCACCCACATCAGCATTGCAACACTGTGGACCTGAACCGGCAGCTGTTACTTCGGAGTATAACAATGCCGAGGATCATGATCAGGACCAGCCAGCGCTGCAAGCTTGTCTCGCTAAAAATCGCTCCACGGATATTGTTAGTAATATTTTATTTTTATTTTACATTTTTAACACAGTAAAAGCATTTCAGAAACTAGTTTTCACTGCTATTGGCAGCTCCATCAAGTACACTTTAGTTTCTCAGTTTTATCTCAACAATTTTACTTACAGCATTACCAAAGTAAGTTGGCTATCTCATAGTTACATTTCTAAAAGGAAAACATCTTTTCGCTTTTTGAGGTATTTGGTTATATTTAGAAGAAAGGAAAGGTGGATAGGAACAATTAAATTGATAAATTTCTAGTAAAACCCTTTTTTAATCTAATTTTACTATAAATATACTGTTTATTTATTGGTTTTTTTGAGATCTAAGATTAAAATTTCTTTAAACTTGTGCAAACCCAGTATTACCAATTTCAAATTTAACATCATGTTTTAGAAAAATTTAGATTTGAATGTGAATAAAATATTTTATAGTTTTTTTTTCTATTCCAGCCCAATATAAAAATTAATACTTTAAAAAACACCTTTAATCCTTAATTCATTAATATAAAATGTAAATACAAGCTTCTTAACTTTTAAAAAAACTTTGAGATGAAAATTGTTTATCATATTCTAATAGTGTATTAAGGCCACTTTCCATAGAAAGTGGAATATTAAAAAATTTGACTTTCAGATTTGAATTTCAAATTGCATTCATTCGAATTCTAATCTGGGATATATTTGGATTTGAAATTTTATGTTCAATCCCAATATTTAAACTACAGAAAATGTCATATAATCCAGCACGCTTGAGAGGATTATCGGAATATGTTTGTGTAATGTGGTAAAAAAGGAGGAAAATAACTTTGAAAATGATCATGATTAATATGTAACATAATAATTTATGTATTTGCAAAAACAATATTGTGCTATCCAGCATTTGATGATGACGATGCAATAGAATATGAATCTGATTGAATATTGCATTATTGCATGAAGCCTTTTTTTAATAGAGTTTGAATGTCCACCTCCTTCCAAGACTCATCTCTTTTTGAAAATAAAATTATTACAGAGAATATGAAGATTCATTACTTCTGGACTGTTGTAGCGGTTATTACACTCTGCAAATTTCATAAATGTATTTAATGCTTCATCAGTCTCATGCAAATATATGTTAGTTGAGGTACCTAAATTCTCATCACTCACCTGTGGAATAAACATATTTTGAATTATGACAGTGGGCCAGTTTCATAATCAGACTTAGTACGCGTCAAATACGGTGATATACTAAATATAAGACACCACCTATCTACATCAGACTGGAATGGGCCAGCAGTTTCATATGCATAACTGGCCAATAATCATTGGTGAGAAATAATGTTTTAATCATGATCTACAAAATTGTATATTCTTGTTATTTATTAGGCCTTATATAGCAATTTCATTCTGAATTAAAGGGAGGTAAGTAGGCTATTAAAAAGCTATGCCATTTCTTAAGCTCAAGATACAATTGTGTCCATTGTTTTTTCTAGAGGCGTGCGGGATTCTCATGGATAAAAAGTTTCCTTTTCCTTACCCAATTATTGAAACAGATACACTATAATCTCGAAAATTTCAGGAAAAGTTTGAGAATTATTCTCTTATTCTTGAATATATAAAACATTGAGTAATTCAACACATTTTTATATTTGCTATCATTATCTAATATGTGATAGGTTTATTAAGTTATTTTGGTTAGTTGTATTTTATATTCAACTTAAACAAATAAGATGTCAACTAGACACCTGCATGTTGAAGTGATGTGCACTCTTTGTAGTTATTTCTCTAGACTATGTATCATATGTAAAGCCAGGAAGATCATGCGTTACTGGTTGCAATAAGGGCCACCCAGAGAGCTCATGGGGCCTAGGACAACATAATTTTGGGGGGTCCCCTTTCACAAAAATAATAAGTAAAAACTTGCTTTATCTTCTTCTTATCAATGTCTAAGGTGTCACATTTACAGTGGACTAGACTGCTGATGATGAATTATGGGTTTTAATCTCACTCGGGGGAACTGAGGGTGGTTTTTCATAAATGGTTTTCCATTCTTTCTCCATGTAAATGTGAGTGCATATTACCATAGCTAGTAGTTAGTACATAGTCTATACATGTAACTTGAACAAGTACCAGTGAAACACAGCGACAAATTTTTTAAATCTAATCTATTTATTTTTATCAAAATAATATTAAACTGTGTACTTATAGAAAAGTTTGTTTCAAAAGTGGTTAAACTACATTAGTATTATTATTAGCACCACATCTTACTATCCATTCAGGTTATACGCACTTACGCTAATGTGTAATGGTAGGGTGATTGTGAGATGAAATGAGAACCAACGGTTTAACGTGGGATCCGAACCACGGTGGAGGCCTGGCATTTCACACATTCACGTGTTGTGTACATTAGTAATTTAATTGAAATACTTAAGTATGTTCACTCTTAAATCATTTAAGAACAATTTTTCGAGCATTCATTGCAACAAATTAATCAATGATATCCTCAAAACTTATTTCCTTAACAAGATCATGTTCAATGCTTAAACTTAGCAAATGGTTTATTATATCTTCACCGGTGGCTGAACGCAAATTTTTTAATCAAATACAACTCACTGAAAGTGTGCTCCCCTGATGCTACTGACACAGGTAATACTGTTAAGAATCTTAAATGAATGTAAATTTGTGGAAAAACTGTTTCTAGACCCTTTTGAAACACACATTTGAGCAATTCAAGGGCAGAGCTCACATTTCCACCAACACACAAGTTATATTCTGTCTGTATTTTGTAAAAGAGCCTAATTTATTCTATGAGATCTTTTTGAAGGTCCTGAGGGTATGCTGCCTTTAAAACTTCGGCATGGGTGGCTATGGCTGAGGGGTCCACATCATCTGTTGGGTTCAAAAGAGGCGAGAATAATACCGACAATTCGGCCATTCTATCCGCCAGGTTACCTAACTTAGACAAGAGCAGATCTAATGTAGGAATGAACACTTGAACTTTGATTCTAGTTTCTGGAAAGTAAAACCTAGTCAAAATCCCCTCTCTTATCATGGAATTTTCGTTTCTTACGAATTATTGAGACATTCACCTCTGGTTTGATTCCCAAGCTAGAAGTGACTTATTTTGATTCTGTAAGCGAACTTGGACAGGATTATTTCAAAAATTGAATCTCCTCCACTAGGCTCTTCACATTTTGTGTTCCCTCTTCCATTGTTAGTTTAGAACTTTTAAGAACTCTGTTCCTATCATCAATGCTCTGAAAGGCTTTGTACCATATTGAAGGGAGAAGGATGAATTCAAATGATTGCAGCCACTCATTTAAACCCGATACATGTGCTTGGCTCTCCGGTGGCATGTTAAGCTCCTCCTCACTCCTAATCAAAGCATCTAGAACCCCTCTGTGATTTTTGTCAGAGGACCAACAGTGTCTACTCTTGCACTCCATCTAGTTCTCGATATAGAGTGGAGAAAGATATTAGCAGTATTTTGTAGATTTTTCTATCTCGCAGGACTGACAGAAAATACATTGCAGAGTTTCTGGATATTGCCAAAATAGGTTTTCACCTCTAAACTGGTTTCCCTAACATGTGTACCACAAAGATTCAATGTGCGCACATTGTATGGTGAAAAATAGGCTTGAAGATTCTTTTAAAAATTCTTGCTATTACACCTTGAAATTTACCTGACATATTAGGAGTGTTATCGTAACTTTGTCCTCTGCACTGTGCTAGCTCTAAGTTACATTCTTCTAAGACTTTCTCGATCTGTTCTGCAATATATACTCCTTTCTTGTCATAGTCTATCAGCTTGATGAATCTTTCATAAACCACCCATTTTCCGTTTCGTTGTATTATATATCTGAGAACAAAAGCTAACTACTCGATATGTTACATCAGGTGTGCCATCAACAATAATGGTATAATATTTCTTACAAAACATTTGGAGGATTGGGAAAAAAAACATTTTAAATAATCACTAATGTAACAACCTTTTATTTTACTTAAACTACCTTAAAAAAACACGGATTAAGAACATAGTAAAAAAACAACATGCTATTGACTTTTCTAAAATAAAAGTTGATTGGGGCCCCAGGGAAAACTGCTCCATTTTCTTCACCCCTCTGGGCGGCCATGGTTGCGATCACCAAGCAATATTCAAGCATGTATAGTCTAGAGTTAATAGTATATTTCATATTAGAGCTTCTATGGGGTTATTTTATATGTTGGTATCCAATTTGTATTCAAACTCTATATAGTTGTTTTAAACTTTATATAATTGTTTAAATTTTCATTATTAGGGCTTATGTATTCATTTAGAAAATTAAATATTGAACAGTGTTTAAGCTAGCACTAGCAAATTTTGATATAACCAACTAATTTTTAAATTCCTATTCTCATCCCAAAGTAATGGATTATAAGATTCTCATTTCAATTGTTGAGTTTCATTCTCGTTCTCGTCTCCAATGGAAAGACTCTTATCTTGCACTCCCCTGGTTTTTTCTTATTATATAATATGTAAAATAAAGTTGAAAGTTAATAGTAATATTTTATAGCAAAAAAATACATAAGTAATTGAGCTATTTATTGACTGCAGCAAAAAGTCTCTAGAATCATGTGTGAAAAGTAGTATTGACAGCTATAGAAGGTTTGACCATTTCATTTAGTCAGCCATTTTGGCTTGAAGTTATATTTTTATTTTGAGAGTCAAGGTTCATATATTTTTTAAAGGTTTTTGAAGCAGTAAAGAGCACCATCTCTTGTGGAGATTATAAACAATTTTGATGTATATCAATATAACTACATGCCATTCTCAAAGTTACAACATTTGTTACATATTGTCAAAGGGTACAATTATATGCCGCACTAGGGTTTTATCAAGGATTTTTCGAGAAAAAGGTGTGGCTTATTTTCAGGTCAATACAGTAAAACATTGGGTAATTCAACTTCAATACATTTTTATATTTGTTGTATTTATTTAATAAACAATACATATTTATATCAGCTAAACTTAATAACACAAATGTATTTTATTACAGACAGACAAAAACTACTCTCTAACGAAACTAAAAATTTATAAATACGCATAAAGAAAAGTACACACAAGCCATGAACACACTTGAACAAAACAACAGGTCATGTTGTTTACAACACCACACTCAACAATTTGGGGAAGACATTACCTTAGAAGGAAATGGATGAAAGGAGGAAGCATGACGTGGCTTTGAGAAGGGAAGGAGGAAGTATGACGTGGCTTTGAGAAGGGAAGGAGGAAGTATGGCATAACCTTCTGAAGAGAGGGGATGCATATGACGTCTCAGGAAGAGAGGGGTGGGAAATATCACATAGTCTTGTGAAGAGAGGGGTGGAAATATGGCATGATCTCGGGAAGAGAGTGGTGAAAATATTCCATTGCTTCGGGAAGGGACGGGTGGAAGTATGACATGGCCGTGGGGAGGGAAGAAGTATTATGTGGCTTCAAGAAGGTGGGCTCGAACAAATGACATGGCTTCAGGAAAGGAGATAAAACAGAAGAGATAGTCTCCTTGACTCAATGAATCCATTTAACGATTATAATTTTTATACCTATTCACTTATGGTCCACAAGACTCTCTTTTAAATTATTAATTCTACTTTAGTATGAAATATTCACTAAATGTTTCTCTAAAACAATCTATTTTTTAATCTTTTATCTTTATAGCTACAACTTTTGCCACCGTTCTTCTCTATTATATTCCTTTATTTGTAATGATGATTAATGTAAAATAAATACACAACCTTGTTCCATTATGACACTTTTCATCATCACCGTCGTCGTCGTCATGATCATCATCATCATCATGGCAGTGGTGGTGGGGGTGATAATGGTGATGATGAACTTTTTACAGCTTGTGGCAGAGTCTGTTTAGTAAAATGCCTCCATCTCACTCTTTCCTTCTACCATTCTTCCCTCTGCACTCTTCCAACTCTCCACTCAATTGCACAATTGCTGCTATCTTTTTCTTCCATCTCTTCCTTGTTCTTTCTTGCTGTCTTTTCCCTACATACTTCATATCCATTAATCTTTATGCAATCCTTTCCTTTTCCATCCTAATTATGTATCCACACCAGCTCACATCTTCATTCCTAGTCCTATCTCTTCTAGTGACAGCTAGTATGCTCCTCAAAAACTTTATTCCCATGGCTTCCAATTTCCTTGTTTCTATTACGTCCAAGTTTCTGCTGCATACACTGTACAACACTTTCTTACACCTCAGGGGCACTTATCTTTTCCATATTAAGTTTCTTACACACCCTTATAAAACCTCTCCCTGCTGCCTTCATCTCACTATATCTTATCTGCTGCCCCCTTTTCGGCCAATCACACTACCAAGATACTTTACACTCTTGGCTTCTTTAAAAACGACTCCATCCAGTTCTATCACCTTTCTTGGCCTTGTTCTCTGCCTTGTCATCACCAATACATTGCTTTTTTCCAAACTAACTTTCATTTAACACTCTTTTACTTCCTTATTTTATTCCTGATGACACTTTTATATTTCCTTATTTTCAATTAACATTAATATAAAATATAATTTTATTGTTTTTAAGGGGAACAAAAAGAGCACAGTATTTAGCCATTGTTCTTTCAAAAATAAACCAACTAGTTTTTTTGAACAATAACTTAATAACAATTAAAATAATTAAATCATATAACTCAAAGACAAATAAGATGCGGTGCTTAAAAATAAAATAAAAGGATATTTGTTTTTAGCACTGCATCAAACAACCTGTTCAGATTGTACAAATATTATTAGTTACGCTAATGTTTTAATGTGAGTAGGGTTGTATTTAGATTAAGTGTACCCACATTTGCATGGAAATAGATGTACAATCATTTAGGGAAAAAAATTAAGTACACCTGAATGAGATTCAAACCCCTATTTTGATAGTTTAATCTACTTCAAGAGTAACATCTAAGACCATTCAACTAGCAAGTGAGTTAAATCTTTTATATTCAAACCTTTGGTTATGAAATAAAAAATCTTTATTAATTTTATTAACTGCTATCTTAATTGTAAGTAGATATTTCCTCATTTGTATTATGTCACCTCCCCCTATATATATATATATGTATCCTACCGTGTGTGGGCCTGGAGATCTGTCAGGATATGTTTGGACGAGGACAAGGGGGGAGCGAGGATGATATGATTACTTGTGTGGGTTTGTGATTGATGTTAGTCTTGGGTTTTCAAAGGTTTATTAATACCACCATTCTACTACAAATATGATGTTAGAGTGAAGTTACAATGAAGACCTTAGTGGTTATAGAGAAGTGAGTGACTGAACGAGGTGGTATGAGGTTTTAGCTGACAGCTAAGCGGTCCCTGCACGAATTTCGACCCTGGTTCCCTGGGCTTGAGCAGCAGCCCTGACTGGTACTTGTTGAACCTGACGACTTAGCCCCTTTGGCCTTGTGACCGGCAGTGGGACCTCCTAGCTACGATCTTCCGTTATCATCGAACCACAAGGGGCTACGAATCCTGCTCTTTAAATCCGTGTTTGGCCTAGTTTTCCCCTATGGTTTGTTGACACCTTTCTCTCGCATTTGTGCTTCTAGTTTGTTTATTTACTGATTCATCACAAAAAAACTCATACCTTTCGTTATGTCACTCACTACTCACAATATCAGATGTTTATACTAACGTGCCTTTCAATTGAGGCCATTGGTGACAGTTAGTTATTAATAAAGTTGAATTGAATATACTATTTTTTTAATTCAAATCTTCAATTTACCTTTGGATTATAAATCTTTAATCCAAATCCGAATCTTGTTAAAAATTATGAGCATAAAAGGAAATACAATAATAATATAAATCTAAATATAATGGAATAATAGAAAATACAGATATTAACTAAGTTTTTATATTCTTTCTTATAATTCAGTCATTGTATAACATTCATACATTCGGTTAATTGTTAAATTACTGACCTGGAGCCTGGTTGGTAAGTTTATATTATCATTAGTTCTTAACCAACAACCAACATTAAAGCTATAAAACAAATTTTACTTGAAAATTTGATTTTTAATTTTCTAGAATCTTAGAAGCTTGAATATCCTTAAGAATTCAAAGAATTTGAGGGCCTATCCCTAATTATTAACAATTAATACCACTTATTGGTGGCTCAGAACCAATTATGATTATAGGATGGTCCTAGCAACCAGGATCCAGATCAGTGTGAATGTTATAATGAATGAATTTAAGAAATACCATTTATACCCTGATTTTGGTTGGAAGAACAGTAGAGAAAATTCAATCATATTTTTTAGCGGCCAACAGTGATAACTTATCACTTTATTATTTATGTTATTTTATAAGTATTGATGATATCTATCAAAAGTGACAACTTCAGATAACATGACTTGATGCACGACTATATTAAAATTGTTTTAGTAACTTTAATAACTAACTTTTACTGTTCTTCCTACCATAATCATACTATAGTTAGTATTTCTATTTTATATTATTCTATAATATTTATATTTCTTGGTGTTCGTAATTTTCTCTAATATTTGGATTCGAATTCGAAATTTGGATTTGTAAGATAGAGGATTCAACCCAACTCTCATACAATTTGATAAATTTAGCTTCAATATTTCAATGTCGTTCTCTTCCATGAAAAGGAATATAAAAACACATCAGAAGAAAAAGGAAAATTTAAATTCCCGAAACTATTCAGAAATTAGTTAGTATTTAGAATTTCTCGTTTTCATTCTTTCACAAAATAGTAAATCCTAATCATAATTTCATTCCCTCACACTCCTATTAAATTGAACCTGGAATTTCTTGACATTAAAGTCGGAATTTAATAAACTTTCCTCATAAGAGCTTTTGTATTTACATTTAAAATGTTGGACAACCCCTTAATTCATAGGTTGAATTAAGGGCATAATATTTGGTGAAAATCATGTTACAAAAATGTTGACAAACTAATTTAGAGGCTGGACGATGAACCCTACAATTGTCCAAGAGAAGGGTCTTAGTGCTCTTAGGAAGCTCAAGCTTTTCAACATTTTTAAAACCTAGTGCAAAGCGCTGGGAAAAAAAGTATTTGAATGGCTCCACAGTCATCCAGTTGATTGAAGATTAGAAACACCTTTAAAAGCTGTAGGATTATTATATTTTCTTATAGCAAAAGGTTTAAGTTTATGATCCCCTGAAGCATCTCCACAAAATTAAACAGTCAACATATCCTTATTAAATTTAAAGTAGAGTTGGGTTGAATTCTCTCTTTAACGAATTCGTCTCCAATTTACCTTCAACTCTGTAGATTTTTGCCCACCGAAAATGTCCAATTGACACTTGCCACGTAGAATTTTGGAGCTGCGAAGACATTTATCTGCTGGCGAGCTTAATTCTCGAAGAAACTCACTAGCCTGTTCAGTTATCATTTGTCTTGTAAGAGGCTTACCCTTAGATCTTTATGCACTGAACCATGTATATAACACACTCTAGTTCCTCCAGCTTAGGCATTTTCAGCTTTTGTTGACTATCAATACTTTTAGTAGTAACAGATTTAGACAGGATTTATTTAAGTTCATATTTTTTGTTTTTTAATATAATAAATAGTAGAAGGTCCAATATTAAATTCATGCATTAGTAGTGTTTATTTTCTCACACTTTTCTAGTTTAATTATAATATCCAGTTTTCAGTGTAATGTTAGTGTCGCATGTTTTCGTTTCATTCCTTTAGCTAGTAGTTTTATAAAATATTTTAAAGTACTAGGCACACAATTATGACCAAGCTATTTAATTCAGAATGACACACACTCTCACAAAGGTAAATATAAACTGACTGGCAAATGTATGGCACCGGTACGAAGATAAAATAAAAGTGGTTGGGGTACAGGTGTGGGGGAGGGCTATATGTCTCAGACTATTGGGTGGGCTTAATCATTGAGTTCCAGATTATTGGACTTTCACTGTGTTGAAGATTTTCTTTAGGAAAACCACTTTTTGCTTTTTGAGGTACCTTTGTAATCATTGGAAGTGGGTACATTTTCCCATAACTAACAAATTATTATTATTATTATTATTATTATTATTTAGCACCGCGTCTTACTACCCATTCGGGTTAGACGCTTTAAGTACTAATTACGCTAATGTATTAGGATTTGGGAAGGTTGAATTAGAGGAAGTGAATCCGCATTTGCGTGGAGGGAGAGTGGAAACCCATTTAGGAAAAACCTCCCTCAGTTCACCCGACCGAGATTCGAACCTCGATCTCCCCGTCCTGAGCAGTCAAGCTCAACACGAGCGTTAGCCAACTACGCCACTGAGGCGGGTCATAACTAACAAAAATATTAAAATTCAGAACTTGAAATCGAATTGAATTTCAGTTAGTTTCGGATTTGAATATGAAATTTAGAAGCTTTGTACAGGCATATTGCATAGTAATTTTTCATATTGGCTGAAGATGAATGTAATATTTAAAAATGATAGAGATAGCAAGAAAATAATTAGAAATTGAAAACCATTACTTGAAAATGTGTTTTTTCCCTAGTGTGAAATTTGCATGTTGTCTATGCCCTGTTGGGACCGGCCTGTCCTTATTTCGTGCAACCATCGCTTCTGCACGTCTTGCTGGGAGAGCTACCTCACAGTGAAGATTCAAGATGGCGATGCCCACCACATACTTTGTCCTGCTTACCAGTGTCACATACTTGTGCCTGTGGAGATCATAGAAAAACTGGTTAGCCCCGACATGGCTCGTAGATACCTCCAGTTTGATATTAAGGTGAGAATGCATACAGCAAGGAAAATTTTTGCTCTCTCTATTAGCATATCTTTATTTTTTTATCATGTAATAAAACTGAATTTGAGTCAAATCCACTACTTTATGAATTTTAATCTCCAATTTACCTTCAAATCTGGACTCCGAAGTTGAATCTTGGAAAAAATTATGTGAATAAAATGAAATATAGATTTAATAAAACATTAGAAAATATAAATAATAACTAAATGTTAACATTCTTTCTTATATTATTATTATTATTATTATTATTATTATTATTATTATTAGCGTCTTACTACTCGTTCGGGCTATAAGCACTTGGGCTAATGTGTAATGGTAGGGTGATTGTGAGATGAAATGGAGCACCTACAGTTTAACGTGGAATCAGAACCACGGTGGAGGCCTGGCAATCCACACATTCACAAGTTGTGATTAATACACATCTTGTCGGAGGTGAAGGAATGGTTTGGCAATCAGATAAATCCGTGCCGGGGCCGAGGATTGAACCCCGGACCTCCAGCACTGGAGTCTGACGCCTTACCCCTAGACCACCAGGTCACCTTTATTTCTTATAATGCATTATTATAACATTCATACATTCAGTTAAGTGTTCATTTACTGGTCTGGGGCTTGGTTGTTAAGTTCATCCTATAATTATAAATGTTTTATAACCACCATAAAGCAATAAGCTATTAAAGCTCTAAAACAAATTTCACTTAAAAATTGAAAAAATATATATATATATATTTTTTAATGATTTGATGCTTGAATACATTTTCTCGAATCTCAAATACCCTTAAGGATGTGAGGGATTCAAGTATTTAAGGGCCCATCCCTAAATAAAACTCTTACTATGCCTATGTTAATTTACTTACTCTAGAATCATATTTTTTCTATGCAGGCTTTTGTGGAAAGTAATCGAAGTATTAAGTGGTGCCCAATGCCCGGGTGTGGCCGAGCGGTTAGGTTGCCAGAAACGGAACAGTCACAGCCGAGTGACATTTTGAACAGCATCCCCTCAGCAAAACCACCCCCTCTCACATCACATGCTGTCGATTGTGGAAATGGACACTTCTTTTGCTGGTGAGTGGAGAGTAGCCATTGCTGTTTCGACATAAAATAGTATTGTAGAAACTGGTTTACAACCTTGTTTGGAGTAAACAATTCTTTATATTACCCCAGTCATGTTAATTACTGTACAAGCATCATGACCGGAGCCTGTATTTGTATGCACAATCAAATAGTAAAATAGGTACAAAAAATTTAAAGAATATGCACCATAATATGTGAAAACAAATTAACAAAAATCAAATAAATTATTTGCTTTGTGGAAAATCTTACCTTGTTACAGTATCTAAGGAAATTCATTCTGAGATTTTTTTCTGTGGAGCTCCTACATCTGTCACTGAAGAATGGCTTATACAATGAAAATGTCCTTTCGACATAGCATGATGTCACAGGTGCATGTTAAAAACACCACAATTATTCTTCAGTTAGTTCCTCTTGTAATTCACTTTTTTCACCAGACAACTTTTTGCTAATTTTACAGACTGTTTTGTAACCAGAATTTTTATTTAATGCCTGACCAAGCTTACCGAATGCAATTTTAGCAATAATGTGAGTTTCTGGAAGGCAATGCTACTGAAATTTGATCCATCAGAGAAGGTGAGTACCACAGGAAATTAATCCGAGCCTCCAACTGTGCTATAATTTTAGGTAATTTAGAGAAGCGGTTATGAATGTACTTGATTTTTTTATACCATCTTCAGAACACACATGCACGATGCTAGTTTTGTTTTATTTTATACCCAATTGACTGCAGATATTTTATTGATTAGTTAGTAACTAGCCGATGACAATAAGGGGGAAAGTATTACAGTTATGAGTAAAATATTAATGTATACCATAGAAATTTAACATATGCATGCAAAATCATTTCCACCCTGATTATGCATTTATATTCACTATCAAACCCCAACCAAATGGTCTATTAAGAAGTGACTTACAAAGTAAAATATTATGTTCACATACCTTTGGATATGTAAAAAATAACATGCATTCTGCATAGAAATCCAGACTCTAATATGACAAAGATAACAATTAAGTGACCAACAAGATGCTTTATACTTTACACTAAGTTCAGCTTTAATCCACAACCATGAGCACTGAGGATTAATTTACAATTTGGTTTCTGATACATTCTTCAGCTAAATAATAATACACATCTTTAAAATCCATTCTTATCTTATTTTAAGTTTTAATTGCTGATAGATATGCTACCATTAGCATTAGAAGATTGTAACTTTAAAATAAAAAAAGTAGCTATACATTCATTTGAATATTCTATTTCAAAGACAAATTTTTACCAAATAACTGCTTTAATATACATTGAAAGGAAGATAGGAGGGCAAGGCTTACACACTTTTTAGAAAAATGTAGACCTCAAATGTTTAAAATTATAAAACAACAAAACACATCACAGTAATTTGCGGGGTCTGAATGCAAATGCTTGTCTGTGTTAAGGGAATGTTTGGGGGAAGCTCACGCCCCATGTGGCTGTCATCAATGGCTTCAATGGCAGCAGAAGATTTCAGAGGTAAAACCGGAAGAGCTGAGAGCGTCCTGCGTTGAGACGGAAGATGCAGCCAACTGTCTATGGCTTGTAACTAACTCAAAACCATGTCCCAACTGCAAGTCACCTATACAAAAGAATGAGGGTTGCAATCACATGAAATGTTCTAAGGTAGTGCTCTTTGTTCAAAATTATTTTTTTTACACCTTTTTCAACTCTTTTAAGAAGATATCAAATTACTTAACTATGGTCACTCAAATATAAATACTAGTATTTTATAATTAACCACAGTAATGATATTCACAAAACTTAAAACTAAGGGTAAGTGTATACAGGCAGCGAGACGGGGCGATGCAATTACTAATGAAGTGAGGCGTCTACACACGACAAAGAGCAGGGGATCAATACACATACAGCGTTGTGAAGTGGATCGGGGTGGCATTTCTAGTTGGAAAAATAGTGTCGCCAAACTACAATATAAGGTGTTTCTTAGTGAAAACTCTTATTTTAAATGGAAAGACTTGAAAGGGTGAGGAAGGAATTAATGGTTTCATGAAGTGTGTCGAGACAGGGACTATTATGGAAAATATAACGGTTTGTTTCCCATGCTAAGGAAACACGAGTCATGATTTGTAGAGTATACAAGAACGCCAACTGCGACCAATGATGATCTTCTCAGTAAAGTACTGGATGTTTTGGACAAGCAAACCACAAACTGGAGAAAACCTGTGGTCTGACAAATACTTAGTTCTTTGTCCAGCTTGTCATGTTGAATCACTGTTGAAGCTATGCATGTTGTCTATGCATCGCCCTTTTTCGTGCCATTGCCTGTGTGCTTCTACCCTAAGTGTGTACCAATGCCAACATTAATTGATATAGATTTTGCTTGGCTTGAAATTAGTAAACTTTGGTTAGTATTGATTATAATTAATAATGACATAGAAAATTATCTCTTTTATTCATAATTTTTCTGTCCAACACAGCACTTTTTTTCTCTCCTTCATTGAATTATTATTATTATTATTATTATTATTATTTGTTGGTTTTATTTATGAAAGAACAATAAACAATTAAAGAACAAAGAGCACATGCTCGCCACTCGAGATAAACACCGGAACTAACAA